>JARHVA010000591.1:677500-785000 GCA_037957365.1 Torreya grandis
TTGTATTATTTTTAATTATTGAGAAACTACCACTACTCTTCTTCTTATAGTAACCTCTCCTCATTTTCACTTCTACTATCATCTTTCAAGCCTAGGATTATTAGGTGTTATTATTAATACCTCAATAATTACCCCTCCACCTCTCACCCATGTCTTACCCTTGCATGATGAGCCCAAAAAGATATAACCACAAGAGTTGTTGGGCATGGCATGCCAAAATTATATGGTACATGATAAAATTGTTGAGGCTTTATCCACCAAAGATAGTGTTTAGTGATCCTCACTCATATCTATGACTACACAATGGATTTAAATTATGGTCAAACATCCATAGTACTCACATATGACTACCAAATAATCTTCCCATATTATATTGTCTACAACATAGGAACATGGGAAATCACCTATTAAGTATGATCATGTTCCCATCTCCACACTTATGGGATGGAATCATCTATGGCATGGGGAAACCCTATTATTATATGAATAGGGAAGGACTCATAAATTTAACTCCCCAAAAGAATAACAATCCCCATAGTCTTTTGGTCTCTAGATAAAACACTATAAAATTCATGCACTAACTACACCTAAATAACTAAACCTAAATCATACAATGTGCCATGATATAACATAGATCAGCATATATCTATAATAAACAATGGCACTTTTCCATCTGACTTATGATAGATCACTTAAGTTATCATAAGTCCAATATTTACCTTATGGATATCCGTAATAATCCATATATACATCAAATAAATTGATGTTTAACCCTCACTCATCATACCTATCAAACCTTTTGGCCCATATAAATAATGTCTACCTCTCATCAGATGAATCTTGGGTATTTCACACTATAGGTGTACCCATTATAGGTAAGTCTAAAAGTTCATGAACATCCTCTAACATAATACCCACCATCTAACATAATACCCACATTGACGGTATTCCAATCCACCACCCACCAAAAGGTATTAGTTAATTTCTCACATTCTCATAAGAACATGGAGACTAACTCTATACTAAGTGGGATCTACCACATCTCCATACCATCAAATCCTAGTGTAGTCAAACAAGTTTGATCAACTATAGGCAACCATTCCAATAAATCTAGTAACCATATATAATCCAACAATCTCCATAATATTTGATTGCTTTAAAAACATAAAAACATAAATAAACTAGAAATAAAAATAAACAATGGATCACAAATTAGGGATTTATCTAAAAAATTAAATAAGCTAGACATAAAAATAATCAATCAATTTTTATTTCAAATTAACTACTTCATCAACCATGCACCTTACTACATCAACCATTTTATTTGCTAAATTATATGGTCCATGTATCTTACTACATTGACCATCTATAAATGAAAATTATATCATCCATGACCCACTATATGAGCCTTTTAATATACTACAGTAGCCTATGTACAATCCATCAGTCATCTCCTATAATCTTCATATGTCACCATAAATCTATTTAACTACATTAGTCAAGCTAATCTCTAACACCATCAACTATGATGCACATCATCAACCATTTTATTATTTTCAATTGTATCAACCATGTCACATGACATTGATTAGAATTAGTTCAATTACATTGGCCAACTTAGACAACATCAACAAAATTTTATTACTCTCAAATCTTAACTACATAAGGTTGGCCAATACCATTTAGACTAGGTAGTTATTTTCCACTAGGCCATAATAAATGCCTTGGAACTATATTTTTAATTCTCATCCTCTACTTATTTCTTGTGCTATTTTTAACTTTAAACCTACACTTGTTGGGGAAATTTTCATTACATGGATTTTCCACAATGCCTAATTTTCCTAATCTACTCCATTTTTATCTAAAATTCTAAAATTTACAATAAATGCACTTGTACTTGGACTACATTAGTCATAGATTCAATAAATCCACTAGCTCATCTATTTCTTTGTTTGTGGGCCATGATCTCTCAATGTTCTAGATTCAGATACATAGATCTTTAGTTTCTAAAAATAGCAAATGTGCAAATGAATAGTAATTTACCCTTTCATATATTTTTTTTAATTTTCCAACCTTTAGTTATTTATCAATAAATTTTGTATTTTGATCATATCTTTGGTCTTGCATCTCCTTTTCAAAAACTAAAAGATTCCTTATAATCCTAGTAAATAAAGAATGTTTAGTGCTAATAGAATACTTTAATAAAAATCTCAATTTTAATCTTATTTTTGGGTCTACTTTCTACTTCATACACTAGGTACCTATCATTTTTTTTACCCATGTAGCTTATTTTTCAATAAAAACAAGGTAAATAAAGGTACATATTTATAATGTATTTACTTTCACTTATTTTCTGATTTTTACTACATTTTTGTTATCTTAGTCACCATGTGACTATGTTCTTTCCTAAATCACCATCCCATGTTACACTTTGGTGACACATGATAAGATTCAAGTGGGGCATATGTATACACATAATATTTTTGAAACTTTATAATTTAATGATCATTTCTCTCTTTTAGTAATGTATAAAGTTCCAATCTCTCTTAATGCATGCCTTATAAGGTGCACTAGGAAAGTGGTGGGTAGATTGATGGTTCTTTGTGAGAGACATTGTTATTTACTTATTATCCCCTTATCCATTCTACCTTACCATATTTGATCCCCTAAGCTATCCCCTTCCATTTCTTATCCTCTAAATATGCCCATACTTACATTTTCCAATTATGTTCATTTATTCAATGTATTTCTAACCATTATCCACCCCATCCCAACTACATCGATTAGATCAATGTAGTTTTAAACATTTTGGTGCATGTTTTGCAACTAAGTTGGCTTGGACAACCTAGTTTGAGATCAGTTTACCCATTTAGGACTAAATCAAGATGGTTGATATTTTTCAACTAAATTTCTTAGAGATATTAGGGTCACTAATAATTATAAATAAAATCCACCATTTCAATCTAATAGAGAGGATCATTCATTTTCAATTTCTATTGCTCAAACTTCTACCCTAAGTCTACATTTTGGAGGATTTATTACTTAGATATTTCCTTGGATGGAAAATCTCATCTTTTGGAATCTTGGATGCAATAGGAGTAGTACTTTTAGCCTAGATATTTATTCAAAAACCAAGATCCTTACAAATAGAACAATGTCTTTTAAAACATCTTTAGCTAAGGGAGAGATTGAAGTTTGATAGGTATTGTTCAAGGTAAGTATTTTCTAAACCTAGATCTTGCCTTTTGATAGATATAAGTTACATAATTTCTTGGTTAATGAATGTATATCTCCTTGTTTGAATACTCTCTACACTTAAACTTAGTGTGGACAAAGGATTGTTCAAATTTTCCATGTATACACCTTAGGTATCATAGGCCCCCACTTTCATACAATGGTTTCTTTCCCATTTTATATATGTTAGTAACCCATCCCCTTACATTACTTGATTTTCATATTTTATTACTTTATAATTACATACCTAATTAGGGTTATTGAACTATGTTTATTTTGTAGAGGGTTTGTAAACCTTTCTCTTTACATTATGTTTTAGGTGTTCCTTATATAGATTTAGTGGATCCATTGATCATATCCTACTTTCACTAAGTATTAATGGGATCTATTTGATTTACCTTCTCTGGTTTTGGATCTTTAGATATGATAGTTGTTGATCAATCATAGTTTATTTTATAGAGGATCCACATCATTAATTAAATCATAGGTGGTGTATAAATATTTACATATTTAATATCCTAATGGCTTGTGTGTCACATGTTAAACACACTCATTGTAATAAATGAACAAGCTAAATACCCAATAGTAGAGTGTGTGACTCATGATATTATGACATGTCAATCAATGGAATTACACTATGGAGCATAAAATATTGAATAAATCCAAAAAAACTTTAATGGAAAGGGTGGTTTATTTGAATGAAAGAGGTTTTGGAGTTAATTTACATGTATGGAATTGTGATAACCATCACACTCAAAACCCAATTTTTTTAAATTTTTAGAATATTCCAACATAAATTTTGAAATCTAAGTTATTACCATCAAATACATAGGATGAAATTTTCCAGACCATCAACTGATAACTTTAAAATATTTATTGAGTTGGTTTATTTTGTAATCAATTATCATACATATGACTTGACACTAATAGTCACAATGGTTGCATTACTTTATACAACAAGGCATGTTCAAGAATTTAGGGACAACATTCACACTAGTATAATAATGTACAATCATCACAATGAAGTATTTAAATTAGTATAAGAAATGAATCAAATCCTATAAAAATTTGGCATAGACCAAAATGAGATCAACTTCCTGGAGGACTTAATTTTTATTCAAAAAGTAGGGCTTCATCAAGCAACAACAAAGCCAGAGGCATTCCCTTGTGGGGATTTTTTTTCAAATTTATTTATGCTCTTTGCCTAAAAAAATGATTTAAATCAGTCTCCTCATGGTAAAAATATAATATCTATGATTTCAAGCCTAGCCTTTAGAAAATTCTACCATATTCCAAAGTGTAACATTCTATATAACATAGACATTGCCCAATAATGGATGAAAACATATGATATTATAAAAATATTGAAGAATTAGGTAGAAGAATTTGTGTAGTAGGTTAGCCATGAAAACATTAATTTCTACACTATTAAGACATTTAGGGAAGGTGTTAGGGTGTAGACACATAAATTAACATTTAAGCTAAAATTGTGCACTTGTGACCACTCTTTTGGAACACTTATATCATGACCTATTATATGGAATTTTAAACACTTCTTTCACTCTCCACATGATGATTCACTCATTTAAAAAACCTAAATCAGTCCATAATGTCCATATTTAAGTCACTCAACAACCTAAGCTCACTACCAAACTAAATCATGCCTTCAACATAATATTTTTCCCTCTAGTATAATAAAACTTTAGTGGGATAATAGTGCACCTCACTATTATATGTGTATTCATATAAAATTTAAAAATTGCTAACTTTAGCATGGATAATAACACCCAACCCATAGGTCCCTCTTGATTGATCTTATGACCCTCCTAGGCTTGTTTTCACTAATTCCCAATCATCCATAGCCTTCTAGACCTGATCCTAGCTGATCTAGGACCATCTTTTGATGACCAATCCATCCCCCTTGGTCCCATCTACCAAGGATAATAACACCCAACTAGGATAGGAGCATCAATGCCACTATTATTTACTTTTGGTGATATTGTGGAAGCTCATTTTTGGCCCCAATAGTCAATTCCTTTCAGTACCCATCATTCTCCTTATCAGCCTAATGTGAGAAAATTAAATCCATGACCAATAGATCCCTATAAAATCCCATTCAAAGATCATTTGGAAATGGTTGGAAAATATTATCAAGAAAGAAAGAATATAGGTGAAAACACTTAGGTAATCTTCCCAATTCTATACATACATCTATCCAGTATAGTCCTCAGCACCTCCAAATCTCTGTACCAATCCTTAGTCATCTTAAGCACACCTAGTTTAGCATTTAATTGCATTCTCATATCATAATTAGATAAAGCATTCAAAGGGAGAACTACATCTGGCTTGATCCCTCTTCAGAGTATTGGTATGTAGGCAGCATACCCATACATGGGGTGTGAAGTGTGTTCAGTGCATCTTACACACACTAACCCATCTTCCTTATTTTCCAAATTTTTATTCAAGTACATTAAAATATTATAAATGAATAAAATCAGCTCTATAGGGAGCATTGCTGACAACAAAGCTTCATAAATTTAGAGACAGTGTCACATAGACCTGTCAAACGAAACCTAGAAAGCTCAGATTCCTAGGATAATATCATCAGACAAAGATTATAGAACTGGTGCCACTCCTATCCAATTAGAAAATTAAATCCAAAATATTTTTCTATGATAGTGTCCCAAACATGCACAGTGAATATTAGACCATGTCTCAATCGGATCAACATAGTTCAAGCTAAGTATTATTTTCTCCCTTTTGTTACTATTTTTAGAAAATCTCTATTTAAAAATAAATATCAATTATTAGTATCTTATTTATTGCATAATATTTACTGATTTATCAATCTAGACCCTTTAACTAAATTAGGAATAAAACCCCATATTCCCGAAATTGTTAAATCATTTATTGAACCTAACTTACTTTGTTAGCACATAAAAATCTTAGAAACCCTAGGGAAAAATTCCTACTTATTTTTTTCAATAAATTTATGAAATTTTACTTGAATATTAAAATAAAAAATTTGTTTCAAATTTTAATATTTAGTACTAAATTTTAAAATATTTTTATTTCAAACCCTAGTTGCCCATACTAGGTCCTAGTTTTATTCCCATTTATTTTTTGATAATTTAAAAAAAATTTAATAGCATGTTAAAATCAAAAAATCCCTTTAAAATTCAAAATTCAATAGTAGTTTAAAAAACAAAATCTCAAAACCCTAGTTACACATACTAGGTTTTATTCAATCAAGAATTTTCTAATAATTTTCTAAAATTTTAATTGCATATTTAAACTAGAAATCCAATTTCATTTTTGAAATTCCAAAGTATTTTTCAAAAATATCATTATCAAAACCCTGGTTTCGTGTAATATATCCTATTCACTTATTGAGGTATCACCTTACATGTTTGTTTGCTTCATTTCAAAAATATGTTTCACTTACCTACAATTATTTCTTGCATTTCTTGCACAAAACAAGGAAACCGTCATTGGTCCTATCATGTACATGAATGATGAAGTTTGTCATATGTCAATACAAATATTTATTCATTGAATTTCATGATTATGTTTCATAATAAGGGATGATATTAGAAAATTCATTGTTAAACATGAATAAGATGTTGATATTTCTTTTGCATACTCTCTCTCTCATTTAGAATAATTTCCAAATCCATTTTTATAAACATGTTTAAAATGTTATGTTACATGCCAAAGTTTTTTATGCACTCATGCATAAATTCATGCTTTCTATCCCAAACTTGTTATCTCTCATATGGAATTCTCTTTATAAACATATTGTTATACAACTTATAACTCCACTTTCATGCATTTTATCCCACATACATGGTTTCTGCCTAGAGAATCCATTTCATAAGCTAAAAACCACCTATCAAGTTTCAATGTAATATCTTATGCACAAGCAATAGTTTCCTTCTCCTCCTCTCCCCCAAGAGGGTGATATCTACTTTACCTCTAGTTAGGTCCATGCCATCACTCTTCATAAAGGTGAGGCATCCCATACTATTGTTCCTATTTCATACATTCAACCTATAGCTTCTTCAAAACCTCTTCAATATATGTGATTAGATGTTCAATTTCAAGCAACTAGGGTTTGCACTATGAGACTCTAGGGGATAATATCACTAACATGAGCAAGTTGATTTCAGATTTACAAACATAGAATCAACTATTACATGACAAGATCACAACATTGGAAAATCAAATTATAATACAAAACACTCAATGACATCTTAATGCCAATCATGTATATGCACTTTCATCTAGTCAATTGGTTGTAAGCAATATTACATATCAAAATAAGAAATCACAACAAAGTAACTCTATAACTAGTGATTTGAAAATCATTCAAAGATAAAATAAAATTTAAAGTGAGGTACTAAGGGAAATGATTAAATCTAAGTTGATCAAACTACCTCCTCTACATTTAGTGAGAAGATCCAGATATTATTATGCATATCATCAAATGCATGGGCATCACACAGATTCATGTTTTACATTGAAATAACATATATGATAGATAACTGCTAATGAGGAACTTATACAAGGTAAATCATTAAAGCAAACCAAAGTGACACAGGAACACATTCACAAAGGGTCAAATTCAAAAACAGTACAAAAGTGGTTACCAAAACATAACTCAAAATAACAAAAGGATCAAAAAACAAAATCAGAGGAAGGAATAGTATCACAGGCATAGGTAAAGCACAAAAAATATGAAAATCTACCTCTCCAAATTAAGACTCAACTTTTAAATTAGTATGGGTTTGGTCAAAAATATCTACAATAGTTTGATTATCAAGGTCAAGGATTAGGCAAGCATGCTCAAGGCATCACTACTCCTATTTTAGTAGCTGATAATGTTTGTCACCAAGGTTTGGGATTTATTAAACATCCTAAGGAAAATCATTCATAGACATAATTTACCAAAAGAAAAGATCTAAATACAAAAAAAAGGTCAAGACCATCATTCCATTGGTTCAAAATCAAGATGATAATGATGAGTGGAACAATACACATTATTATGATTTCCAAGATACCTATAATGAATCTAAATATTTAGAGTCATATTAATATCCATTCCATCATGCTTCAAAATCATGCATGATTAGTTTTTTTGACATAGGACACCATGATAGGGAGTCTCCCATGAGACTCATAGGTTAGTATCATCCTTTCCTAGCTTACCTATACATAACTTCTTATGCTTGATTGTACATAGATTATATTAAAAAAAAAATACAACATATCAAAAACCAAAAAAATATGTATATAACTCAAAAACACCAAAAATATTTTGATTGTATGCATTATCCATGCCTTACATTTCTGCTATTATGATAGACTTATATTTTTTGTTTGATACTATGGTTTATCGAATTATCTACATTACCATGCTTCACATGATTTTGTTTGAGTGTGTACAATAACATCTAGCTCCATTATTACTTAATTCTACCCCTTTGAGGGGGCATCCTACTTCCACATTTAACACATACATTAATATACATACCCACTAGGGGCATCCTCTACATGACTACACCATCTAGGTTATGTCATTACTACACCACATAGTCTAGTTATCATGTTGATGGATATTATTTATTAGATTACATAGATTACTCTATCGACACTCACTAGTATATATCACTTGTGTATTTTTTACCATATACCTAGCCTTGTACTAACATGTCTTGCATACATTCACTTCTTTCTTTGATTAGTTAGATGCATTTATAATTCTAGTTTTTTACATGCTTTCTTTGCTTGCTTAGTATTAACTTGATGTGATTTCATTTTCTCAATTCCTATTTGTCTCCTGTATATGCCTTAAGACAATTTCCAATGTTCTTATATTCTATTCATGTGTGTGCCTTAGGAAATTTGTTAATGTCCTTTACCTATATAATTTTATGTGATTAGGGCTTCTACACCAACTTGCTTGTTTCAACTATATGTGTATGTGGTGTTTAAACATGCTTTGTATGCTTGCTTTCTAGTTTGAGTGACATGTGCCCATATCCCTTATTTGATTGGCCCCTTGGCCACTCTTGTATGCTTATTTCCTCTTAACTTGTGTGATTGTTTCTTGATTGATTTCAATTGTTTGAAATGCCATGATTCATATCATGCATTATTCATATTTTCTTAGATGCCATGATGGACATCATGCTCCATCCCTCTAGCTAAAAAATAAAAACTAACAACTAACCAGACTTTAAATTCTAGTTTAGTATATTATACATGTTATTACAATGTTACATATATCTAGGCATACCCCTATTGATCTAAAAATATCTCAATACAAATCATGTTGTATCTTGAGATATCTTACCGATTATCATTACTATATCATGTATCTTTGCATCATAAAAAAAATGTAGGGCTCTTTATTTTGAGGGTAGTCATTGTAGGGTATTAATTCCTACCCTCAAAAGAGGGGTAAACACATAGGTATTTTGTCATAGAGATCATATCTCCTAAAAATTGAAATAACGACATTTTTAACACCTAAAATAATATCTAGACAATGAACCAGTCATAATAGACCAAGCAAATAGTCAAGAATCTAGAACAATCATCAAATTTGGCCTAGGATAATAGTATTGAGACTAGACTATAGTTTCAGTGGTGTTACTATCAATTTCTATCCCTCCTATATAAATATTGTAAAAACTATATTTTCTAAAAATAGACAAAAATATATGTTTAATTATAGTTTTATCACCTACAGTTTAAACTAGAATCACTAGTTTTAGTATAGTTTTCTTAGAGAATCTAGATATAGGTGGCATCATGCATGTCATGATGGCTCTCACTTATAGTTTCAAATAGGGTAGTTGGTACAACTTTTAGATCAAAATCCATGTTTTAAATACCAATGATTGGGGGAAATGTGTGTGGCACATTTATTTTATTTATTTTTGAGTTTATCATTACCTAGGCATTCTTAGTAGTTGCATGCCTTATTCCATCTATAGGTGGTTGGCATCATTTTGGTTTGGCTTGCATATAATACTAACTTTTTAGTTCCTAAGTGGCTTCCACATAACATAGATTTTTACTTTTAGAGTGGCTTTCATAAAATCCCAATCTTCATCTTTCAGAATGGCCAAGAGTGGACTAGTTTCTAGCATACATTCAACTATCCACACCAACATTATTAGATCATAGTATACTCATGGGAATTAGGATCCATCTCATATAACACACATTACATATCGATATTAGTTTATAGCTTCACTTCATGGGGTAACGATGGATCCAAAGGTCTAGCTAGCCTTTGTATTCTTGAGCCACCTATTTACATGGATTGGACACACAATCCAAACATCAATCAACACACACATGACCACCTAACTTCAATTAGTAGGTGATGATATAGCCAAATGTCTAGCTAGCCTTTATGTTCTTTAGCCACCTATTTATAGGGATTGGACACATAGTCTAAATATTGATAAACATGCATATGACCACCTAGCTTTACTTAGTGGGTGATGATGGAACCAAAGGGCCAGCCTTTACATTCTTGAGCCACTTCTAAGGAACTGAGCACTTAGATATATTCACAATATTACTCTTGGTATATCACACATCCAACATCACTCAACATCATAATAGGTTTTATATTGGTCTATATACCCAATGAGGTGTATTCATTCCTTTCTCTTCCTATCTTTTACCTAGCTTTATATGTTCTTATTTTAGATATAATGTATCTAGTAAGAATTAGTCTACTCTTTATTTTCTCGTACAAATTTAAACTTAATAATGTGCTCTCTCTATGCACACCCAGCATCACACAAGATTCATGAGCTTCACCCTTGCAGGTAAGTTTAGATATGCTTTCTTTTTTTCCTTTATCCTAGTATTTCACTTTGTTGCATCATTAGAATAAAGGAGGGGGGGTGCAAATGTAGTCATATAAAATGCAAAAATTAGTAACTTAAGCATGGTTAATAACAACCAACCCATATTTCCCTCTTATTTTCTCTCATGACCCTCATATGATTTTTTTTATTGATTCCTAATCATCCATAACCTTTCAGACCTAATCCTAGCTAAGACAAGACTCTCTTTTCATGACCACTCCATCCCCCCAAGTCTTATCTACCTAGGATAATATCACCTAACTAGGATAGGAGAATTAGTGCCATTATTGTTCACTTTCAACATTATTGTCCAAGCTCATTTTTGGCCCTAATGGTCAATTCCTTCTAGTTCCCCATCCTTCTCCTCATCAACCTAATGTGAGCAAATTCAATCCATGACCAATAGATCCCTATAAAATCCATTTCAAGTATCATTTAGAAAGGGTTGGAAAATATTATCAAGCAAGCAAGAATAAAAGTGAAACCACTTAGGCAATCTTCTATATTCTCTACATACATCCATCCAATAGAGTCCTAAGCACCTCTAAATCTCCACACCAATCCCTAATAATCTCAAGCACACCTAGTTTATCATTTCCTTTCAATCTCATATCACAATTTCACCAAGCACTTTCAAAGGGAGAACTACATATGGCTTGATCCTTCTTTGGAGTATTGGTATGTAGGCAGTGTGCCTACATATCGGGTGTGAAGTGCATATAATGAATCTTACACACACTAACCCATTTTCCTTATTTACCAAAGTTTTGTTAAAGTAAATTGAAGGCTTAAAAATGAATAAAATCAGATCTATAAGGAGCATTGTCGACAATGAAGCATCACAAATTCAGAGACAGTGTCACACAAACCTAATGAACAAAACCTAGAAAGCTCAAACTCTTAGGACAATAGCACTAGACAAGGAATAGAACACTAGTGTAAACCTTATTTACTTTTGATGTTGATATCTAATTAGAAATTGAAAGATATATTCCTATTTATGATAGTGTCTCAGGCTTACACAGTGAAGATCAAACCCTGTCTCACTCAGATTAGCATAGTGTAAGCTAGGTTTTATTTTCTCCCTTTTATTATTATTTTTTAAAAGTATCTAATTAAAAATAAATTTCAAAAATTATTAGCTTATTTATTGCATAATATTTATTGATTTATCAATCTAGACCCTTTAACTAAATTAGGAATAAGCCCCTGATATTCCCAAAATTGTTAAATCAGTATGCTCCCACCAACCATGTCATCCTATGAATTAATGGTTATTTTACAAAATTAAATTTTCTATAAGAATAATCCTATAACTATAGGAATACCCATATAAAATAATCCCAAAAATACCACTATAAAAACACATTTCAAAACATTTTACACAGAAGAGGTTTCCATATTGAAAATAACCAAAATTATAATTACACATTGAGATAAACTTTTGTCTTTCACCCAATTATGATTATATACAACCCTAATATCCATAAGATAAATTATAAATATGCCTCCAAGGTCATAATTCATGGTATAAGCCCTTGATCACACCATTATGACACTAAAATTAAGCATTTTTTGCTAGTATTTCACACACACCACCATAGCCTGGGATAAATACATGGATTTTGATCCTTCTTCATAATATTAGTATGTAGGTAGTACTCAACATAGGGGGTGTTTAGGTCAAGCACAAATTTAACCATTGACCCATTTTTACTCTGTCATTTACATTTTTTCCTCTTGTGTATGGAGATAGAGCTTCAAGTGGAAAAATAGTTATAGAGTGGTCCTCACATCATTTCATAATCTCCCACATAGCCCATAGAATAAATAAGTGAAGGTGAACATAACCTAGAAATATCATATACCTATTTTTTGTTAGACAAAGCCACCATATTCAAATAATATAACCTTGTACTACTATCGATTTGCATTGTTATTATCCAAGAACCCTACTAGCTCATGTTCTAGGTTTGCACTCTATCAACATAGTCAGTCAGTCAGTCTTAGACCCAAAAAAATTATGCATCTCTATTTTATGACTAAGTTTATCTTTGTCATTTTCACTTTCCATATTTAGTATATTTTTAGATTTAGCAAGTTTCAAATCAGTTTGTAGCATTTGTTGCATATTTTTAGTAGTATAGTTTTACATAATAGTTTATCATATTAGGTAATTTATTTCCCTAGTTTTCCAAAATCAGATCAACATTATTGGTAATTTTTTTATTAATCAAACATATCCAAACCCTAGATTTCCCTAGGTTTTCTCCTTCTAAATTTTGTGTTAAGGTTTCACATCTAAAATTTTAATTTCCTTATCATGTTGGAATGTTTGTTATCATTTGTATAAATCTTTACTCTTGTTCTCATTTTAGTCTTTACAAAATTTAAAATGGCTAAAAATGAATCTCTTTACCCTCCTAACACTTAAGAGGGTGACAACTAATTTCCATCTAACTAGTTCCATTCTATCACTACTCCAAAGGGTAAGGTATCCCATCCTATAGTGTAAAAATAAGGTAACTAACATATCTTTCCTCAACCCCCTCCAACTCCCACACTCCTCTTGATGGTGTATGTATGAATATTCAATCTATAGTACCTAGGGTTTGTGATTGTGAATCTGTAAAAGATAAACTCATCAATATGGGAAGGATAATATAAGAATTTAAAAAGAAAAATTATTATTTCATTTCAAAGATTACATTATTGAATAATCATAAACATATTCAAAGAATCCATAATATTCCACTCTTAAACATGAATTTCTATCTTCATTTAGCAATGTTGTGCCAAAAAAATTCATATCGAAATGGTAAGCTACAATATAATACATAAAAATTAAGTAAATAAAAAATTATACATGATAATAATATTTTAGGTTACAGTATAAGGTAAATTCTTAGAAATAAGTTGATCAAGCTACCTCTTATACATCATTTAAGAAGATCAAGATATTATTGTGTATATCATTGAATGCATGAGAATCATAAAAATAGTTATTTGGATTTGAGTAAAAAATACAAAAAATAATTAATAATGGTGATCCTTTCATTGATACATCAATCAAGCAACCCAGTTAGCTTATGAGTGCATCTTACACAACACAAGTGCAAAAAGAACCAGTATGGAAAAAAAGATAATTCAAAGAAAAATAGTTATAAATGAAAAAAATAGAGCAATAAATTATTCAAAAGGCATAATTATAAAAATAAAATATTTAAAATACAAAATTAGAAAAAACATGATCATAAAATTTACAAGATTAAAAATAGTAACCACAAAAGGAAATTTTTATAAATAAAAGGTTACAAAAGCTACAAAAAGATAAAGAGTAACTACTAAAATAGAAATTACAAAAACAAATTCAAGAGAAGTTTAAAATCAAGAGACACTTGAAAAAATTAAAGGTTAAAATAAAGTTGCAAAGGGGTAAATTACTAACCCTTCTATTGGAGTGAGCGTTAAAACTCACTCATGGAGTTAAGCTAAATTAGGAGTCAATTAATTAGTTGTTGTGTCAAAAATTTGCACACATATTTTGTGCATGCAAATATTCCATATCAACTATTTTTTTTTTCACACAATATATTATTTGTTGTGCATAACAACCTTTGATGTCAATTCAATAGGCTCTCCTATTGTTTCTCCTTATCTGGTGGGAGAGAGAAATCTATGAATTGTGTATTATTATTTGAGGAAATAATGGAGATTGACTTGAGCATAGTTTATTATTTATGTGCATAATATTTATCTAATGGATTGTTTTTATATGGTAATGGTCATGCAAGAGAGATACAAGATAAATGAGAATCATTCTCATTTCCATCATGGTATTAGAGCCTTCCTTGGCAGCCATTACTTAGTAAAAATGCAAGTAATCTATAAATTTGTTTACAATTATTTATTCAAGCTCTTTGTAGCTAGGTTGTACAGATTTGTGTTTTTATAGTTGATAGCTTATTTATTGGGTTATGATTTTTAGATCAACACTTTTTTGTTTCCTTTAACCCATAGCTACACCCACCTAAGCCATAACTCAAATTTTCTTGTTCTTGGTCCTTCATATTGTTTATCTTCCATGGCCTGCTAGCTAGTTGAAGCATTATTTCACTGATAAAGTTTATTTTGAGTTGAGGTCTTGGCATATAGCACCTAATTTTTCATAACTATGAATGGATTTTCCTATGATGATGATGGTGTCATCTTAATGTATTATTTATCTCTTGAAAAGATAGTCTCCTCTTTCACAAGGGACTGTCACAACCAACACTCTATTTTTTTACATTCTAATTATATATTGACCCCATTCAAATGCCTCAGTCTCTTCATCACTAAACAAGATTCACTTGTTAAGGTTCAAAATATTTCAACCAGTGATTCATTCCACATAATATTTTTAGATCACCTAAGCATTCAATGACCCATTTATTTACTTGTTGACTTGGATCTTCTTCTACAGACTCTCATTGGTCCTCTTTCTGCCCATTTTGTTTTTATTAGATATTAATATTAAAACACTAGAAAATTTTCTTGGCTGATGTTTATCTTCAAAATTTAGAGCCATAACTATTTTTTGGTCATGCTAAGCTACTCTAGACCTGCTTCTAACCAACTACCTAACTCATTGGTCAATGAGATCTATTCTTTCCTAACAGCATGGCCTTAGCATGTTATGCCACTACCATGCCATATAAGATAGGCAGTTGGGTTCTTATGATAGATAAAGTTCTATCTAAGGATACCTTCCCTCACTGTTAAAATTTACATAGATCTCTAGATGATAAGTTGTTTTAGTGGATGTTTGTGATAGTGTAGGTAATAATGTAAATCAAGATTTGAATTTAGTGTTATTTTTTCTTCTACACTCAATCTATCTCCATTTTAGCTGACTCTTCTACTAATCAAGCTCTTTATTGGCCACGTAAATCTCCTAAAATATTTTATTATTATCCACTTCCCACTTAGTAAGCTCCTCTCTATGTGCCAGACTCCATATGGCTCAATAAACCTATTGAGCACCATTTATAATTGAACTACTTGCTATGACACCACATGTCACCCACCAAATCCAAAGGTTTCACTTTTGTTTTTAAATTTGATTTTGAGAATTCAAATCAAATTTCATGATATTACACCACAATAACATACATGATGAAATGGGTGAATTTTTTTTTATGTAAACCTCCTTTGGAGAGGTGAAGGGTTTGTGCCTCATCCACTCCAAAGTGGAATTTTTTGAGGGCCTATTTTGTTAAGAGGGATAGATTATTTTTTAGGGTCTATATTGTATTGTAAAGGTGGTGGACATCAATTTTTTGTGGGGTTTTTTATCCTCATGGGGGGATTTTAACCTATCTTTGGTGGCATACTCTTAATCAAAGTGGTGAAATTTTTTATATAGTAGGGCACATCACCTCTATGTGGTGGTCATTTTATTGAGGGAAATTATTGCATTGTAATTTTTTGTAGAACACTCTTATAAAAAGTACATTTATTAAGATTCACACCTTCTATTTTCATTGTTAAAGATGGAGGGTGAGGTCTAGTTTCATAGGTGGTGAGATCCCCTCATAAAAACACTTTATTTTTTGATGTGATTATACTCATTTCATTTACAAATGCATTTTTGGTTATGACCAATGTCTTAGTTTAAGTGTGCATTATACCTTTTTGGCCATGTGTTATATGTTTAGATGTATTTTTGGTGGTAACCAACATTCCTCTTTGGCCATTTTCACCATTTTTTGGTTTTTCATGACATTGAGTATGGATTCTTGTATGTTCAAACCACTCAGATCCTCAAACTACACCACATGGAAAACTAAAATGTAGATGCACTTATAGATGAAGGGATTTTGGAGAGTTGTTGTTGGTGAATTTCCCATTTTTATATATGAGGATGATATTGTGTGGCTTGCCTCCATGCAAAAGGAGGTAATTTTATTCATTTACCTCCATGTTTTTGAGATTTTACAATCTCATATTGAGCATGCCACATCACCTAAAGGAGCTTGGTATATTCTTTATACATTGTTTGATGAGGTCACTTCACCTTTACATGTTCCTCTTTCTTCTCCTTCCCTTTATAATGAGGATTATTCTATTGGTGGCATTATTTCTCCACCATCTTCTCCCATTTATGCATATGTTACTCTTGATGGTGATTTGCATGAAGACTCTTTAGCATCTTATCCTATTAGTTCTTGTCCCCTTTCGATTTTTAGTGAGGACATTTTTTTTGAGGATGAGACACTTATTACTAGTGGTCATTTGGATGAGGTACCTTCACCTCCTCCACCTATTGATGAACATTATGATACAATGGTTTTTGATCTTGTTTTTTATTTTGGTATGACTCTTGATAGTACCCTACCAAGTCTTAATCAGCCCATTGATCCTATGACATTTTTTCTATCACTTCAAGAAGCAAACAAGAAACTTTTGATGCAAAATTCTCTTCTACACTCCCTAATTCATGAAAAGGATGCCCTCATATATTCTCTATAGAATAAACTAGATGGTATGCCATCATGTTATGTACTGAATCTAGTGCACATAAACTTGATACACTTGTATAGTGCAACTTACCAAATTTTAAGCAGCCCTTTGTTCCTACTACTTCTTTTATTACATATGATACTTATGTGTCTAATGTTGTTGTGCACTCTACACATCCCACTCTAATTCCACCTATATTTATGATTGATTATTTTAAGAAGCATACCACTATATTTGGCTCCTACATGATTCATTTCATGGGTCACACTACTAGACTTGTAGGCATTGGGAAGCATTTACATGGCATTGCACACCTTATTTAGCCTATTATGTGGACTGATCAACATGGCCTTGGTTATGATGTAGGTGATTCATATTCATTGGTATCTACTGATAAATATCCATATTTTGTTCACTTCACTCTTTATGAGGATTATGAGTTACATATGGGATCTTTTGCACTTTCACTCATGCCTGAGAAACCTAAGATTATTATGGTTAGACATGATCTACCCAAAACTTATTTGGATGATACATCGCATTATTCTACTATGGAATTTTCATCCACACATATATAGGCATATTCATCCACCATTAGTGTTCATTTAAGGTGGATTTATTATCTTTTTTAGTGATGTAAGAATCATTCTTGGCAAAGACACTACAAACATCATTCATCCACTATTCATCCTCTTTGATCACACATTGTTCCTCATGCATATTGATGATCCTTACTTTTTTTAGCTCCTTGATTAGGTAGATTTGTTATTTTTGAGCTTACATATATCATTTTACATATCTTAAGTGTATTGTGGACATTCATGTATTCTTTGGTGATATTGTTGTAGGATGGGACCTTTGTTTGTAGTCACACTGAGTTTCAGGGAGATTTTTCCTTCATGTGTGTGCTCCATGTTTGAGCACTTTCTTATCCACTTATTGATTATCCCATCACCACCACAAACATATTCTTGAGAGATTTCATCTTTATGTTGATGGTCTCCTTTAGAATTTTTGGAGCTTGTTCTTTTTTTAGAGTGTAGCTAGTCTAGTGAAACCTAGTGTTAGCATTTCAATATTTGCATCATGGGATTGACCCACTCATTTACATGGTTTTTTATGTCACTACACCCATTTTATCATAATTGGGGTATGTGTGAACATACTACATTAGGTAGTGTGCTCATTATTAGTACACATTTTATTTTGGAGGTAGTTGATTGAGTGCATCTTTTGTTTGATGGGCTTCATTTCATCAAAATTACCTACTATAGGATTGTGTTGATATTGTGAGTCATGTTTCTTGGGTTTCCTTATATCATATATTCTCCTCTTCACTCTCACTATGGTTCTACTATTTTTTGGCACCTTGCGATGACATATTTCATCATTGGTGACTTTTTCCCAGTGTTTTGAGAGTAGTGTTTTTTATAGAGTTAGCCTCATATAGAGTACCAGTTTCTATTTGATTTGGTAGTTACAGTGATTCATCATCTATGTATTCTAGTAAGATGAATTGGTTACTATAGGGGCACTTTATATTTCACTATGATTTGTACATGGGTACCTAATTAGGCTTTGTTATCCAGACCCATATAGTCTATTTGCTTTCTATTTTGTTACTCCCTATTTTGCATTTAAGGGAGGGAATTAGAGTGATAATTAAAAATCACTCATGGAGTTAAGCTAAATTAGGAGTCAGTTAACTAATCATTGTGTCAAAAATTTGCACACATATTTTGTGCATGTAAATATTCCATATAACTAATATTTGTTTCACATAACAAATTATTTATTGTGCATAACAACCTTTTATGCCTATTTAATAGGATCTCCTATTGCTTCTCCTTGTCTGGTGGGAGAGATAAATCTATAGATTGTGTATTATTATTTGAGTAAATAATGGAGATTGACTTTTATATAGTTTATTCTTTATGTGCATAATATTTGTTAGATGGCTATGTTTTTTTTGTGGTAATGGTCATGTAGGAGAGATCCAAGATAAATGAGAATCATTCTCATTTATATCACCTTCCTCATATCAAGACCCTTTCACTATCATTACTAACATAGATGGAAATAAATTTACAAATATCAAAGTTATGGACTATTAGGAAACAAATTTTTGTTCTATGTCATTTCTCATATCTCTTTGAAATAAGCATAAATAATTAGATCAAGATAATGCATCTAAAACATGTGTAGTATCAGTTCAGTTAAGAGTTTCATTTACTTCAAAGGAGTGTTATCTTACTTTTCATGTTATTTCAAATCTGAGTACATACAATGTTATCCTTGTAAAATCATGATTAAAATCAATAAAAGTAATGATTGATAAAAAAAGGTTGTGTATCATGTTTATGAAGGAAAAGTCACATATTTTTCCACATAAGGAACATATTTATAGAAACAAAAAAAATCAAGAACATGTCTTTGTTGATACTAAAACTAATTATTTATAGCATATCAGTCTTATGCATTTGATAAATATCAATCAGGGCTCTACCCTTTAGTTATATACCTCATTACTTCTGAAAGGATCACATTCACCATCTCACTATGTTTAAATCCTTATATCTTAGTTTGATTCATGTCATTTTGATGACCCATGTATCCTATACTACACAAAATATTAAAACCTAATAAACATCATTCATTATTAGTTTTAGATCTGTACTTATTTTCTATCCTTTTGGACACTAGCGACCATAAAAGGACACTACCATCAATAGTAGAGTCAAGATCCTTATATAGTGTGCAATTTTAAAATTCATCCAAATTATAAATGTTTTGAAACATATGGTTTAACCTATTTAGATTATTAAACCCTATAATGAGATATTTTCAAAAGGTGTGGTATAAATACAAGTCTAATACTTCTCATTTTTCAACTCAAAAATACAAATCAAGTAGCTATTAAAGTTCAATCAATCAACTGCACAACCAAGATATTATTCCCTATACATCTCTATTTATATATCAAATATAGTAGTGATGTGAAAGGCCTAAAGCATTAAACAATCAAATCATAAGTGATATTGACCAATTTACAAGATAGGTCATTTCATGTATATTCATTTAGTATATTTCACCCTTATGCACACACACTAACACACATAGGGGATAATTAAATAGGTATGAGGCCCTTTTTGGAATATTTTATATGTAGGAAGTACTTAGTGACAACGGTGTCATTGAAATCACCTTGACATCATGAGCCATGTTATTTATTTCACAACACACCTTAATATCATTGATAAAATCATGGAACCTATTTTTACTTTGGATTCTAGTATTTTACTTTATTCAAGTTTGTGTCTTGGACCTATTTAATCTATTGACCTAATTTTAAGGGATATTTAGGATGTTTCCATCTGGACTTTAATCTTTATTTGTTAATTTAATCAAGTCTAGACTTTAATGGTCCATTGTATGAAAATGGTCTAAAAAAGTGTGAAATTATAACTTTTTGGATTCAAATATATAAATTTGCTTGAATCTAATAATTCTTGGTTTATCTTGAATCATGTTTTGGAATGCTTTAAATTTTCTCCTTTAGACCATTTTTATTTAGGTTTATGCAATTTATTTGGATATTCACAAGTTTTCAAAAATATTTCTCTTAATGTCTTAGTCTATTTTTGTGTTCTATTTCAATTATTTGGCTAATTATTCATAAGCATTTATTATGACTTAGTAAATTTTCCTAATAATGGACTAAGGTGTCTAAATCTTGACCAAATGTGACTATTTTACCCATTGAATTCATCTCCTTTTGATCCTATTTTTTCCTTTTGAATCAAAATGACTTATTGCTTATTTGTTTTTATTCTTTATCTTAGTAATTTTATTAATTTTGGACTTCATTATTGTCAAGGTGGGAAAAATGTCTATTTTTATTCATTCTTTTTTTCCTTTTTCCTTTCTTTTATTTTATAACTTAGTCATTTTTTTGAGAAATTCATATTAAAAAAAAATAATGCCTAGTTTATTTTTACCTCAATCTAATAGTAAATTTTTATTTCATGGCCCCATGTGAATCAAAATCTTTCACTTGTCACTCATTATCTTCCTCATGAACTTTCAAGGTTTAGTCACTTTTCAATGATCCAACGGGATCCCAGATGAGTGAGATGTTTTCAGGTGTCTTAATCTATATTCACCTCTTCCATGAGCTCTCTTAGCTTTAACGACAAGCCCAAACCTTTTGGATGAGTGATATTCATTCATTTGGATTAATCCAAATTCCCTTATTCCTCACAACATATATATCCTCAAACCCAAGTTGAAGATCCTATAGATGAATGGGATGATGCCACATGGTGAAATATAGCTTCATCATGGCTTTGGGGTGGTCAATAAACTTCCCATATGTAGTGATCCCATAGGTGAATGGACTAATAACAAATGGTTATTTATTTGATCCCTAAGGGTGTTTTTTATGTCTTTAAGCCTTTGGAAAGGCTTTGAATGAGAAATATCTTAATGGGTGTCACAATTACATCTCACTGGGATCACAAGAGTAATCAGTGTAGTTGGACCTCATTTAAATAGTAGATAAATGGAAAGATATAGTGTAGAACAATCCTACCAAGAAGTCTACTTGTAGGAATACTTATAGGCACTATTGAGTTTAAATATTAAGGATCATTCAACTCACCAATACTATCAAAAATAGATTGTTTTTCCTTTGATCCAAATGTTTAAATTTGCCTAAGGATATTGAATATTAGTCATTTTAAATATTGTTTTAAAATATTTAAAGTTTTCCCTTTGGGAAAAATTGACGTAGATATTTTTAGGTTTAATAACTATTTTAAAGGATATTCATTTTATTTGCTTACTTATATTCTATTCAATTCTAAATTATGCTCTGGTTAAATGACTAAAAGCTTGTACTATTGTATCTTTTTGGGTTAGGTCACTTTATAGAGAATTTAGATCAAATTAGAATTTGTGAATTTAGCTAGGTTTATCCTCTTATTTTATTTTATTTAAGATTTATTTTTCAACTAGGATAGCTAATGATTATAATGTATGATCTTTAGACTTGGTCATTATTTCCTCATAATGGTTTTTTCCACTTTTATTTTAAGATTTTAGACTTATCCATTTTATTTTAAATTTGAGAAGTTCATAAATTAGTGACTACTTTAATTTTTCAAAATACTAACATAACTTCCATTTTTTTGAGATATTAGGTTAGCATGGAGATTCCCCTTATCACCTACATGCTTCCCTGATTGTCTTCAAGACTTAGTCACATTTATCAATGTCCCAACCTTCTGAATAAATATATTTTGGATTCATGTCAAGATCTCACTGTCATGAATTTATTGACCCTTTCAATATTTTTTCCCAGCCTTTTGAATTCCATATGAATAGTATGTGAACACATGTTGAAATTCAAAGTCTTGAATTTATTAGAGTACATAAATCCTTGAGCTCAATATTGTGATCTCCTAAATATGTGATATGACACCATATGGTGAAATATCACTTTTTCAAAACCTTAGGATGGTATGTATAATCAAGGTAGGTAGTAGATCAAGTGGGTAAATAATAAGGAGCCATGTGGAAACATCCCACTTCATTGTGACTATGGACTAATTAAATCATATACAATATCGAGCCAGTAACCATGAGATTTAGGTGAGCAAGATCACACCACACTATGAGATCTTGTTATGTTAGAGCCAAAGAAAAGTTAAAGGATGTGGGGTCCTAAACCAAGTAATGTAACAAAAAACATTTTCCATGTGGTATGGTCCTAACACATAAATACATGATAGATTTTTTGTGTGGTGTAACCTTCCCAAGGTGTATATGTGGGTTTCCGTAATGCTAATTTGAGTTTAACTTTAATGTTTGTATTGTCAGTGTGACTATCAAAATATAATAATTGGACTATGTGTCTAATTAGATATATTCAATCAATTAATATCATACTTCCTAGTTGTTGAGGGATTATGGTACATAAAATTAAAATTAAAATAGATAGTGGGATTGACCAAGTGGCGGTGTATACATTAGGATCAAGAAGGTGAAAAACAATAAAGACAAATATACCTTAAATATGTGAGGTCTATAAATACACAAAACATGAAAAAAAGGCTATCCCAAGGGATCTCAACAACATTATTGGGTTGGAATTCATTCAAAATTCAATCAATCATGGCTTATGGTATTGAAAACATTGGGATTGAGAAGGATTCAATTCAAATTTGATCTCAAGTGGGCACATCTCAATGAATTATTGTAACCACCCCATAGTGGGTTGAGTATTGACTCTTAGTCTTGTAATGCCTATAAAAGACTAGTTTTTCACTGCATAAAAGTGAAGGTTCATGTAGTATTAGAATATAGAGTAAAGGATTAGACATTTTCTATATTTATTATTTTCAAAGTTAGGTTTTCCCCCTTTTTCATGAGTCAAGGATGTTTGAGGACATTTATGTAACTCACATGACTATTGATGAATCCTAGATTGTGCTTCATGAAATATATTTTATCTTAATGTTTTTGAATGATATTAATTGTATGCACATGTGTGT
This sequence comes from Torreya grandis, assembly GCA_037957365.1. Lineage (NCBI taxonomy): Eukaryota > Viridiplantae > Streptophyta > Pinopsida > Cupressales > Taxaceae > Torreya > Torreya grandis. The sequence continues at coordinate 701,685 of JARHVA010000591.1, forward strand.
GGTTAATTTGTTTCCCTATTTTACATAGCTACATAATCCTCAGTTTCTTGCACCATATCTATCTTAGGTTTGTGTTATGTTGACCAAACTAAGACTAATTTCTTAAGGGATTGGTCTACTCAATAAGACCATAAATATCCTCTCTACAAAATCAGCTCATGTTATCTTTCTCCCTTATCCTTCACTCATTTTCTCTTTTTTATATCTCTATTGGAGTAGGTAAATTAGTCTAAAAGTTGTAATTTATGTTTACAAGTTACATCTAGACTGCATGAACTCTACTTGTCTCTTTTAATCCATTGTTAAATATTTTAGATTAAGGACAAGCACTAAATCATCAAGGATTTCATTGATAAATAAGAATTATATAATCCTTCTAGACATAGTATACCAAGTCTATTTCATAAGTATTGATATATATCCTAAATAGGCCCCTTGTATGGAATAACTTGCATTGACAAAATGAGATATCTAGTTTGTTATGACCTAGTAGACATAGACCTTAGGGAAGTTATTGTCAATCATTCATTTTAGGAGACATAGAGATGGGGATCCTCACTATTTGAGCCTTCCCATTTCTACCTATGTGTTGATGTGCCCAAAACACATGTCCATATAAATATCAGTAGAAGGAGGGTCTAATGTGAATATTTATTTTGGATGTATGATTTATTTTGATATTTTTTCCTACCTTTAAACCCTATTTTATGTCTAAATAATGCATCAATATGATTTGAACTTACCTATGGCCTTAATTAGACTTGGTGAAGGTTTATACCTTGTGAAATGTTTAAGGCCTACTCAAGACTTGCCTAACAACCCTGATCAATTATATTTAAAATATACACATGGTGGGATTAAAAGGACTAAAGAACACATCCAATCATTTTAAGAGGCCATTATTCAAACCTATATCTATCATGAGGATTTTTATTACCACCTATTTCATTAGTCCCTATAATAATTTTATTGCCATTAGTACCTAAATTTTTTAGATAGATACATGACCTCATGGGATATCTATGAAAACATGTTTGCCAATTATTTTAGTGTGATTATGAACCCTAATACCTTGAACAATTAGTTTTATATAATATATAAAGAGTTTAATCAACCCGTGAGATCTTTCAATAATCATTGTCATAAGTTTTATAAGAGTTTAAAAGTCCTATTCTTATAAATATAGGTGGTATCTATTGAATTTTATCTTAGAGTGATGGATCCCCTAACATCTATGCTTACTCAGAGGACCCCATCTATACTTGTATCTCTAAAATAGACTTATCAAGAAGATTCTATCATTCAATAACATTTAATGCCACATGGTTATGGTGTTGACCAATTTTGATCATTAGGAAAGCTAGGTGTTTGTACCCAAAATGCTCCAACTTACCTACCTATAGGTGAACTTGCATACCAATTTGTGCCTTATAGTCAAGTATCTCCCTGTGATGAATGATAACCATGATGTTAATTTTAATTCATGTGATTGTGTTTATTTGACATATAATGATTAGTTTATTTTACCTTATTTTAATGATTTGATGTCTTTTGGTGTTGTTGTTAATCAAGATACATTTGTTGAAAGATATTCCAAATGGATGATGTATGGGTGGGTCTATGACACTACATTTTCAAGTTCTCAACTTGGGGTTTATGGATGTGAAAATGGGACAAGTGTTTAATTAGTCATATTGATTAATAATGTCCCATTAATTAGGAAATATCTAGTATATAAGAGTATTAACGAAGATGAGTTTGATGGTGTAGTAACAATAGTCATATTGGGTGAGTTCTCATATGAATATCTCAGTAAAAAAAAAATGGGAATAAAAAGAAGAATCAAACATTTCTTGAAATAAGCCTAGAGATGAAATAGAAGATTTGGAGAAGATGGATGGAGAAGATGCATGATATGCATCTGAAACACCCATATCATATGTTATTGCTCCTAAATTTGTTAATATGGATATAAAAGATAAAATGCTTTGTTATAATAGTTCAACCCTTGTCCTTCCATTTGAGATGGAGGAAATGAAAGAAGATAATGATAAAATAGTTTTTAAATTTAAAGTGGTTGAATTAGAAGATATCAAAATGTAATATATGTCACCCCTAGATAACCTTACCTCTAATTCAATGGGAATGAACTTGAATGGTCTAATCATGAGAGTTATCACCTATGAAGAGCAACACTCATACATTTATAGTGATGGATGAAAATAAAGATGAATTAAAGTTGTTGTCCTTGAATATAAAGGCTCAAATCATATTGAAAAACCTATATGATGGGATTGTAATAGTAATGAGATATTCTCAATAACAAACATATTCAAGTTTGAGATGAGAAAACATGAACATGGTGGCTTGAATGAAGGAGTGAAGCCAATAAGATTTGAATCTGAAAGTGAATTGATCCAATATATCTCTCTACATACTTAATCCATTGATGACAAAAAATTAATATCCTTGACATGGGAAGATCATAACCTATGCCTTCTAGAAGATAAAAATAACAAGAATGATGTTTCCACAACATTCATCTTACAAACTAAGAAACTTGAAATGATTTGGTGATCAATGACCATAAATAAAACACTCCGACCAAGTTATATCTTCCAATATATCTAGTATGTGTTGGTACCCACACCTATCCCTCACTAAAATTTAATTTATAGAGATAAGTATTTCTTAAACCTTATCTTAAATTTTTCTTTCAAGTTGAGATTAAGTACATTGTTGAATCTAATTATAAAATATTTACTTAAGTTACATAAAAATATGGTAAATACAAATATTTTGGATGTTTTTTTAATCATAGGCACTAAAATTTACAAAGGTACATGTTTCTCCTTTGGTAGGATTCCTAAAAACTTTCTCAAAATATTGAACATGATATGTTTTGTTTCAGGTGTTTAACTAGTGATGATGTCTTCTTTCTTATCAATGGGAATTTACTCAACCCCTAATTTTAGGCTTGAATTAACTTGGAATGATCTTGTAAATACCTTATTTTGTTTTAATACTTCCCATAGCATGATTTTATTTATTTATTTGTTTTAGTGTAGGTTATTTCCCTACTTTTATTGCTTTTTGTTGTTGATCTAGATTATTTCTATATTTATTTTTCATCCACTATGTCTTTTTTTTTCCTATGATTTTCCATGTTAATCAATGCAAATGATGAGACAAAAAAATTATATGTAGGTAACACAAGCAATTTTTTTTTATGAAAATACTCTTTGACTAGCTTGAAATATTAGATTTTGTCCCTGGGTTAAACTTAAAGTCTTAATAAGTTTTAGGTGTTGTATATATGTTCTCATCTAGGAAAATTTGGGTAAGTTAGTTATCCACTAAAAGTATCCTCATAAAACTAAGTACAAAATCACACCTAAAATTTTCATGGACTTGTTCGAGTGAACCTGTTATGGTACATACCTAAGGTGAAAAATATATAGTTCTATTTTTTCATCTATCATGGTGGTATAAAACCCTAAACTAAGGCAATATAAAATAAAATAAATTTTGAAAATACTCAATTCTAGTTGATTTTTTAAGTCTCTACTTGGGTTATGGATGCTTAGTGTGTAGTAGATAAAGGACCTGAGTGGGATCAGATACAACTCCATCAGGGATATAGACACCTATCTAGTAGTGTAATAATGTCTAGGAAAACATATTCAAGGTATGGCTCATTAGACTGATGGTTGGAATCATAGTAGTTAATCCTTGAAGATTTCGAGGAATGGTAAATTAACTTAGTTTCACACAATTAGTCAATAAGGATAACTAATTTTGTCACTTGGTTACTCCCATATTGTCCTTTATTGAATTTGTTCACATTCTATGCATTATTTTGGCTAGGAATTTTGGGTTCATAAATTTTTTATTTATTTCAAAATACATAAGAGTATTTTCTAGAAAAGTCACCATTTGTTGTTTCTTGCACAACATGCCCTGATTTCATCAATGAAATCATAGAACCTCTTTTTTCTATAGAGTTTGGTTTTATATTTATTCAAGTTTTCTTCTTAGGCTTATTTGATCTATTAACTTGATTTAAAGGAATATTTAGGATGTTGCCATCTGGACTTTAATCTTGCTTTGTTGATTTAACCAACTATAGACTTGAATAGTTCATTGTGAGTAAATGGTCTAAAAAGGGTGTGAAATTAGGAATTATTTGATGGAACTATCTGAATTTGATTAAATCTAAAAAGTTTTGGTCTATATTGAATCATAGTTTGGAATGATTTAAATTTTCTCCTTTTTACCATTTTGCCTTAGGTTTATGCAAGTTATTTAGATGTTCATAGGGTTTTAACAGTATTTTCCTTAGAATCGTAGTCCATTTTTGTGTTCTATTTATATTAGTTGGATAAGTCTTTGTATGGGTTTTTTATATGACTTAGTCACTTTTCTTGAGAATGGATAAAGGTCATTGAATCTTGACCAAATGTGATAGTTTTATACATTAAATTCATATCCTTTTAATCTCATTTATATTTCCATTTTAATCAAAATGTGTTAGTGCTTATTTGGTTTTATTCTATCTTATTTATTTTATTCATGGTGTAATTTATTGGCATCAAGTTAAGAAAAATGTGTATTTTTATTCATTTATATTTTGTCCCTTTTCCCTTTATTTTGGCTTATAACTTCACCCTTTTAGGATAAAATCATATTTAAAAACTAATGTCTACTTTCTCTTTATCACAAGCCAATGGTCACTTCATCTTTCATAGATCCAGGTGTGATATGAGCTACCACTTGTCACTCACTTGCTTCCTCACAAGATTTTGAGACTTACTCACTATCTAGTGATCTAGTAAACTCTTAGATGAGAAAGAATCTACCAAGTGTCTTGATCCATATCTCCTACTTATTTAGGCCCTCTTGAATTTTTTAGTAAGCCATGTCCTTATGAATGGATAAGATACATCCATGTGTTTTGATCTAGAGTACCCACTTGTTCAAAATGTATAAATCATCAAACCTAGGTCTAAGATCCTTAGAATGAATAATATGATGCCACGTGGTTAAATCCAACTTCATTGTGTCCTGAAGGTGGTCAGTACACTTCCCACCTATAGTGATCCCCCAGGTTAATGAGATGCTTCTAGGTTTCATGATCATGTTTCTTTGCTCCCTAGGTGTGGTACATATGTCTTCAAGCCTTTGACAAGGCTTTAGGTGGTCAATATCTTGACAGGTGTCATGATCTCATCTCACCAAGGATACTATAACAAGTAGTGTATTTGGACCTCATTTGTGCATCAAATAAACAAAACATTATCACATGGTAAAATCTTTCCCGTAATGCTACACATAGACATCATTTTAGGTAAAACATGATCTTAAATATTGATGGTCATTCCACCCATCAATATTGTCAAAATAAGAATGTTTTTCCTTGAGATAAACATTTATTTTTTATAAGTCTATTGAATATAATTAATTTTAAATATTTTTATAAATTCTTTAAATTTTTCCCTTTGGGAAAAATTAACATATATTATTTTAGTTTTCTAACTATTATCAAGAATATTCATTTTATATGCTTCTTTGCATTTTGGTCAATTATGAATTATACACAAGTGAAATGACTAAAATATTGTATTGTTACATATTTTTGGGTTGGGTCACTTTAAAAATATTATAGATCCAATATGATAATGTAATTTGGGAATTTGGGTGGATTTATCCTCTTTTTTGGTTCATTTATGCTTTATTTTTTAATTGGGATGGTTGATGATTATATTCTATGATCTTTAAACTTTTTCATTTTCTATTTGTAATGAGATCTTCCCCTTTTATTGGAATTTTTTAGACTTAGCCATATTTCATTTAAATTTGATAAGTTCATAAACTAATGGACACTTTCCTTTTTCAAAATACTAATGATGATTTCCTTTTTTTATCTTTGGATGAGTGTGGAGAATCTAATTTTCACTCACATGATTTCCCTAACATCTTTAAGACTTAATCACATTTCTTAAGTCCCCAACCTTTTAAATGAATAAGATGCCAATAATTCACCACCATACATCCCCCATCATTTTTGATCTTTGTACTAGACTTTCAAACTATAGATGAGTAGGATGTGGACATTTATTGAAATCTAGGTTCCCTAATTCATTAGAATACCTATATCCTTGAGCCTAGGCCCATGAGTGGTAAGATAAGTGAGATGATTCCATGTGGTGAAATCATGCTTCTTCATAGCCCCAATATGGTTAGTATAGTTGAAGGAGTTAGTAGATTGATGGGTAAACAATATGGATCCATGTGGCAGCATCTTGCTTCACTACAACTCTGGAGTAGTCAAGACATTTAGAACATTGAGCTAGGAATGGTGAGATCGAATTGAGTGAGATCATGCCATGTTATGAGACATCACTACATTATATCAAAAAAAATTTAAAATATCTAGGGTCCCTAGTGAAGTAATGTAATGAAATACATTTTCCACATGGTATGGTTCATAGTGAGTAGTTTCCATGTGGTACAACCTTCCCAAGGTGGATATGTGGATTTCATGACAAAATTTTGAGCTGAAATTTGATTTTTCTTTCCTATCAGAACTATCAAAATTTAGGAATTATACTTTGGGTCTAATCAAATATTCATGATCAATTAATGGCTTATTTTATAGTACTTAAGTGATCATGAGATATGGAATTAAAAATAAATCAAATAGTGGGATTGACCAGGGGGTGGCATGCACATAGGTATCAAGTAGGCAAAGAACACTAAAAATAATCTACTTTAATGAGGTGTGGTTTCAAAATTGATAAATAATGGTAACCAAGATATCTAGAGGGGGTCTCAACAACATTCTTGGGCTAGAATTTAGTCCAAATTCAATCAATCATGGCATTTGGTAGTGATGACATTTGGATTGGTTAGGATTAGATTAAAATTTGATCCCAAGTGGGCATTTCTCAATGATTTCTTATAACCACCCCATAGTAGGTTTATTAATAACTCCATAGGCTTTAATTTCCTATAAATAATTGGTTCTTCTTTATAGAAAAATATTTATCTATGTAGTATTATAATCTAGAGTATAGGACCAGACCTTTTTTTGCCTTTCATGTTTTTATAGTTAAATTTTCCCCTTTTTACATGAGTCGAGGTAATTTGAGGATATTTCTATAACTCACCTAATTATTGATGAATCCTATATTTTTGCTTCATGAAATATCTTTTATCTAAAATATTTATGAGTGATATTCATTTTCTGCACATGTATATGGTAATTTTGTTTCCCTCTTTTACATAGTTACTTCTTTTTTAAAATCCTACACCATCACTATCTAATGGTTGTGTTATTTAGACCAAATAAAGAGTGGGTTATCAAGGGATTAGTCTCTTCAATAAGACCAAAAATATATTCTCTAAAAATTATTCTCACCTTCTCTTTATCCATTATTTTTATATCTCTATTAGAGTAGGTAAATTAGTCTAAAAATTTCAATTTTCGCTGACAAGTTTCATTTGTTTTACATAAACTCTTCTTGTCTTTTTTAATGCACTGTTTAATATTATAAATTAAGGATAAACACCAAATAAAAAAATATTTCATTGATAAATATGAATAAGTTAATCCTTCTAGGCATATTAGACCAAGTTTCTTTCATAAATGTCAAAATGTATTCCAAACATGCCCCTTGTATAGAATTACTTGCATCAATCAACTAAGGTATCTAGTTAACCATGACCTAACATACATAGAACTTTATGAAGTTTTTGTCAAGATTTTATTTAAGAGAGGTGGATATGGGAATCCTCACCAATTGAGCCTTCCTTTTTTTGGCTACATGTTGGTGTTCCCAAAACACACACCAACAAAAATGGCATTAGGAGGAAGGCCTAAGGGGAATATTTATTTTAGACGTATGCTTAATTTAAGTCTTGTTTTCTACCTTACAACTCTATTTGTGAATAAATAATGAATAAATGGGATTAAATTCACATAATGGACTTAGATTTGACTATTGTAGGTTTATACATTATGAAAATTCTAGGGCCTGCTCATGACTTGCCTAAGAACCCCAATAAATTATGTTTAAAATATACACATAGTGGGATTCAAACAGTTGAAAAACACATCTAAACATTTAAAAAGGATATTATATGAACCCAAAACAAATATGAGGATGTGGCTTATTGACTATTTATTTATTACCTATATGAATTTGTTTTTCAAATAGGTACATCCCTTCATGTGCTCTCTTTGAAAAAAAATTCCAATCGTTTTAGTTTGCTTATTAATTGTGATACCTTATACTATTAGTTTGATACATATTATAGAGATCCTAATGAAACCATAATCTCCTTCAATAGTCATTTTCTCTAGCTATACAATAGGTTGAAACTCCCATTCCTAAAAAATGAGGTGGTGGATATTAAGGTTTATCTTAGAGCATTATATCCCTTAACTATTATGTTTATTTAGAGGAACCCATCTGCATTTACATCTATAACATTGACATACCAAGAATATTTTATCATTGAACAACATTCAACACCACATGGTTATGGTGTTGACCATTTTTTCTTGTTAGGACATCAAGGTGTTTGCACCCAAAATCCTTCAACTTAGCTACCTCTAAGTTATCCTACATACCATTTTATGTGTTATATTCAAGCATCACCTCAATATTATGTTTAAATAGACTTTTTATGATGAATGAGAACCTCATTTTTTTTTAATGCATGTGATTATGTTTATTCAACATCTAATAAATAATATATTTTACCTTTTTTTAGTGATTCAATGTCTTTTAGTGTTGTTGATCAAGAGACATTTGTTGCAGGAAATTCCCAATAGATGATGTGGGTGGACCTATAAGACTTCATTTATGATTTCATACTATGGGGTCTATAGATTCATAAATGGAATAAGTTTTTAAGTGATCATTTTGATCGATAATTTCATATTCAATAAGAAAGAGATGATATTTAATAGTGATGAAGATGAATTTTCATCTCAAGTGAGTTCCCATATGATGATCAAAGTAGCAGAGAGTTGTGTACATAAGAGGAAGAATCAAACATTTCTTTCCATCATATTGGAGATGAAGTATAATATTTGGAGGAGATGGATGAATAATATGCATGTTGTTCTTCTAAAACACCCATATCATATGTTATTGCTCCTACATTTATCAATTTGGATCTAAAAGATTATTTTTTTAGTTTTAGCAGTCTAACCCCTATCTTTCAATTTGATATGGAGGAAATGAAAGAAGATAATGTTCAAATAAGTTTTTGATATAAAGTAGTGAATTATAAGATCTCAAAATGGAATATATCTCACCCCTATATAATTGTACCTCTAATCTGATATGTATGAACCTAAATGGAACAATCATGAGAGTTCTCACCCATGAAGAGAAACACTCATACATTGATAATTATGGATAGAAATAAGGAAAAATTAAAGTTTTTGTCCTTGAATTTAAAGGATCATAATCTATTAAACATCTTTTATGATGGACTATAATAGCCATAAGATCCTCTAAGTAGTTGACATAGTTAAATTTGAGATGAGTAATCATGAACAATGTGTCTTGAATGAAGGAATGAAGCCAATGAGAATTTTTGCCAAAAGTGACTTTATCCTATACATCTATTTGAATATTTCATCCACTAATTATAAAACAATAGGATCCTTGAGATGGGAAGAGTATAATGCATTACTTCTAGAAGATAAAAACAAAAAGAAAGATGATACCATAATATTCATCTCAAAAAGTGAGCAACATGTAAATAGTTTGGTGATTGGTGGCCATAAAGAACACACTCCTACCAAGTTAGGTATTTTAAACTCTTTGGTATGTGTTGATACCCACCCCTATCCATCACTACAATTTAATGTATGGGTAGATGTATTTATTAAACTTTATCTGAAATATTTCTTTCAAGTTTAGTGTAATTACATTTTTGAATCTGATTTTGAAGATTTACTTGAGTTTCATAAAAACATCATAAATAAGACTCTTTGGGATAGTTTGTTTTAGATTACAGGGAAACATAGATAAAATTATCGTTTCCCCTTTGGTAGGATTCCTACAAACATTCTCAAAATCTTGAACATGAATATGTTCTATTTTGGGTGTCAAACTAGTGAGGATATCTTCGTGCTTATCAATGGAAATTTCTTCAACCCCTACTTCCAGGCTTGGATCAACTTGGAATGATATTTTAAATATTTCATTTTTTTATTAATTTCCATTCCTTGCTTGTTTTATTTATTTTTTTAGTGTATTTTTTTCTACTTTTGTTGCTCTTCATTGTTGTTATGGATTCTTTGTGTGCTTTTGGCCCAACTTGTCTTTTTTTACACTAAGAGTTTTCACATTAATCAATGCAGATGATGGGTGAAAAGGTTTGTATGTAGGTAAAAATTAGATTTTTTGGTGTGAAAATAATATTTGAAAAACTTTTAATATTGGTTTATATTTTTAGGTCAATATTTAAGGCTTATGTGGTTGCATATGTTCTAGATATGTTCTTGTTTTGGAAAATTTGGGTAAGTCAGTTGGCCACTAAAAGTGTTCATCTCAAACCAAGAAAAAAATCACATATAAAATGATTTTGGATTTTCTTTGGTGAACCTACTCTGGGAAAGTCCTAGGGTGAATAATATATAGTTTTGGTTTTCATTTTCCATGGTGGTCCCTAACCCTAAACTAAGCCAGTATTAAAAAATAGAAAAGAGAATCAATTTTAAAAAGACTCATTTCTAGGTTGTTTAGGCAATCTTTACTAGGTATATGGATTCCCATCTAGAAATATATCAAAGCCTTAATTAGGATTAGAGATATTTCCATCAAGGATATATATATGCCTAGTTAGTAGTGTAGCAATATCATTCTTCAAAGTAGGGCTCACTATCCTGATAGTTGGATTCATAGTAGTTAATCCTTGCAAGTCTTAAGAAGTAGTAAATTAACCCAGTTACAAAAATCAAGTCAATAAGGGTATTTAATTTGGTCACTTGGATACTCTCATCTTTTTCCTCCTTAAATTTTTAACATTTCATGCATTGTTTTGGCCAAAATTTATAGGTTCATTAACTTTTTCTTTATTCCAATATACTCAAGAGTGTTTTCTAGTAGAGTCATAATTTATTTTTTCTTGCACAACATACCCTAATTTCATCAATGAAATCATAAAACCTATTTTTACTTTAGAGTATGGCATTTTACTTTATTTAAGTTTGTTCCTTGGGTATGTTTGATCTATTGATATAATTTGAAGGAATCTTTAGGAAGTTTTCATATAAAATTTAATATTCTTTTATTGATTTAACCAAGTCTATACATCAAGAGTTCATTGTACGTAAATATTATAAAAAGGGTGTGAAATTAGGAATTATTTGATGAAACTATATAAATTTTCTTAAATATAATTATTCTTCATCTATATTAAATCATGTCTTGAAATGACTTAAAGTTTCTCCTTTAGACCATTTTGCCTTAGGTTTTTTCAAGATGTTTGGATGCTTGTAAGGTTTTAGCAATCTTTCCTTGGCATATTAATCCATTTTTGTGTTTTATTTAAATTAGTTGACTAATTATTTTTATGTCTTTCTTAAATGACTTAGTCTCTTTTCTTGATAATGGACTACCATGGTTGAATCTTGACCAATTGAGACTATTTTATCCATTGAATTCATCTTCTTTCGATCCCACTTATGTTACCTTTTGAATCAAAATGAATTAGTGATTATTTGGTTTTATTCTTTTTATCAGTCATTTTATTCATGTTAGAACTAGTTAGCATCATGTTAGTGAAAGTGTATTTTTTTATTCATTTATATTTTATGCATTTTACCTATATTTTTGTTTATAACTTAGTTGTTTTTGTGAGATTCATACTTTAAAAAATAACAATTAATTAATTTTTACCACAAGAAAATGGTGAATTCATCTTTCACATCCCCAAGTGAGAAATGAGCTACCACTTATCACTCATTTCCTCATGATATTTTGAGACTTAGTCACTTTTTAGTGATCTAACAGGCTCTTATATGAAAGTTATTTATAGGTGTCTCAATCTAGCTTCATCACTTCCCTTATCCCTCTCAAATTTTGTATTAATCTCAAAACTTTTGAATGATTGAGATGTGTCCACATGTCTTGATATATCCTCCCTACTGCCTAATAGCATATACATCCTTGAACCTAGGTCCAAGATCCTCCAAATAAATAGGATGATGGAACATAATGAAATCCTACTTCATCAAAACCATGGGGTAGTAAGTACACCTCCCACCTATAGTGATAACCCAAGTTAATGTTATGATTCTAGGTGGCATGATCATGTTTACTCACTCCTAAGGGGTATTCTATATGTCTTAAAGCCTTCAATGAGGCTCTAAGTGATCAATATCTGGACAGGTGTCATGATCTCATCTCATCTAAGATGCAAGAGTAAGTAATGCAGTTAGACCTCATTTATACAATAGATAAATGGAAATTTTTCATGTGGCACAATCATGCCAACAAGGCTACATACAACATTCTTATAGGTAGTGCATGAGCTTAAATATTGATGGCCATTTCACCTGTCAAGACTATCAAAATTATAAGGCTTTTCCATTGAGTCAAATCTTTAAAGTTTCTTAAGTTTATTGAATATTGATCATTTTAAATCTTGATCTAAATTCTTTAAAGTTTTCCCTTTGTTTCCTAATTATTTTCAAGTATATTCATTTTATCTACTTCTTTTCATTTTGTTTAATTGTGAATTATTCTTAGGTCAAATGAAAAAAGTTTGTATTTTTGTATCTTTTTAGGTTAGGTCACTTTAAAAATATTCTAGATCAAATTAGATAATAGAATTTTAGAATCTGGTCATATTAATCCTCTAGTTTTAGTCTATTTATGATTTATATTTTAATTGGGATGGTTTATGATTATACTATTTGATCTTTAGGCTTGGTCATTATTTATTTGTAATAATATTTTCCCCCTTTTTTAAATTTTTTGGACCGAGTCATTTTTTATTGAAATTAGAGAAATTCAGAAACTAATAGCTACTTTACTTTTTTTAAATATTAATATATATTTATTTTTTCTATAGGCCCTAGGTAAGCATAGAGATGACACTTATCACTCACTCACCTTATTGAGCCTATTCAGGACTTAGTCACATTTATCAATTCCTTAACCTTTTGAATGAATATGATGTGAACATGTGTCAAGATCTTGTTTCCCCACATCCCCTATCACTTTTTATCTTTATGCCCAACCTTTAGAGCTATAGATGAGTAATATGTGGACATTTGTTGAGATCCAAGGTCCCTAATTCATTAGAGAACCTATATCCTTGATCTTATTCCCATAATTGCATAGATAAATGAGATAATGTCACATGTAAACATCTCACTTCCTTGTGTCCCTGACATGGTTAATAAAATTGAGGCAAGTAGTAAATCAACTAGGTAAATGGAATAGATACACATGGAAAAATATTGCTTCAACACAACTCCAAATTAGTCAAGGCATATAGAACATTGAGATAGGACCATCAATATTAAATTGAGTGAGATTATTCCATGTGATGAAATCTATCTATGTTAGATCTGAAGAAAAATTAAAGGACATGGGGTCCTCATCCAAGCAACAAAATAATTAAAAGTTATCATGTGGTATGATTATAACACATAAATACACATTGTCTTTTCTACATAGTGAGGAGAATCCATGTGGCATGACCTTCCCAAGGTGGATACATAGGTTTCCATGACAATAATTCAATCTTAAATTTGATGTTCATTTTACATGTCTTGACTATCAAAATATGGAATTGGAATATGGGTCCAATAAGATCTAAATGACTAATTAATATCTTGTTTCCTAGTAGTTAGGTATCATGGGATGAAAAATTAAAAGTAAATTAGATAGTTGGATTGACTAGGTCATAGAATGCACATCAAGATTAAGAAGGCAAAAACCACTAAAGACAAATCTACCCTAATGAGGTGTGGTCTATAAATGGGTGTAATTTGGTAATAATGTTATCCCAAAAGGATCTCAATGGTATTCATAGGTTGAAATTTAATATAAAATCAATCAAGCATGATTTGTGTATTGATGATTTTTGGATTGAGCATAATTTGATTCAACTTTGATCTCAAGTGGGCATGTCTCATTTAATTCCTATAACCACCCCATAGTGGGATGAGTAATTAATCTATAGGTTTACATTACCTTTAACGGATCATTTATTCATTGTAGAAAATGGGTGGATGTCCATAATGGGAAGAGTAATTACTCCAATAGTATCCATATCTAATGATAATGTCTATAGCTATTGATGTATAATTTCCAGAATTTGATGACTAATATAGAATATAGATCTTATTAACATTCCACCTATTTCAAGTCAAGATCTACTTACACATAGTATAAACATTTATAAGTATCATTTCTCTTTGGTATTTTAATCAATTAAACATCTTTCAAATTTGGTACTTTCTATATTTAACTTATCTTAGTGTATAACTTAGAATATTCATTTATTTGGGTTTGTAATTAATTATCTTAATATAGATTAGTTTATCACCCTTATGTTTTAACTATTTATATATTATTATCCTATCCCTAACCTTTGTCAATTTAGAGATAAACATTTGGTGAACCTAACCCCTAAGTCTTCATATGTAGCTCCTAGCTTGATCTACGGTTTTTAGCCTTCTAGGGTTTTAGCTTGATGTGTTTGCTTTTCATATCTAAAACTTTACCCTAGGGTTTTACACTCATCTTGTTGATAGGGTTTCATGTGCATACACTTAGAAGTTATTCTTCCTTTATTGGCACATTTCATCTTCCTAGTAGTTACATTTTAAAATTCTTCATATGTTTCTTCCACTCATTTTGGTATACTCAAGAACCTATTTTTGTTCACCTAACTTTTGTATGGATTTTTCTATTTTTACAGTTAAGTAATTTTAGTGAGTATTGAAATACAAGGTGAATGGTGTAACTATTTTATAATTAATTTATGGGTTTTTATCAAAAACCTCTCATATATCTAAAATATTTTCTTGATTTATTGCAATTATTGATTCTTTATTATAAATATTATAGGGTTTTGCTTGTGAAACATTCCACATTATTTGGTTCATTTATGATTCATAACAGCTCAATTTTCATATTCTTTATATTTTTTATGTTCCTATTGATATAAAAATAAACCTCTTTTTTTGTTAAAATTTTCTATGGATCTTTCAAAAATTTCAAACTATTATTTTTAGTATGTCTTGATATATAGTATGCAAGGGATACCCATTTTTTTATAATTTTCTAAGTTTTTCATATTTTATGTATTTTATGAGAAACCTTTCTTGGATTTTCAAAATACCCAGCCAATATTCTGTGTAGACACTCCAATTTTATCACTTCCATGTTAAATTACAAAAAGGAATTACTTCCTGCAATTTCACACGGTCTAATCCAAAGTCATTTATTCATATAAAATATTTGTTTGAACTCACTTTGGATCATCCCAAAGTATGGAAAACACAATTTATTAGATCTATTCAATTTTCAATTTCTCTATTTGATTATTTTTGGGTCATTTTCTATGTTCAAATCCCCTCTTCTTTGATCAATTCAATAATTTTCCCTTCTTTGTCTAATCACATTCTCCCTCTCAAATTCACTCTAATAATCAATTCCTCACATTTTATTAGTTAAATATGTCTTTGAGATATTTAATTAATTACTCTTCCAATTACTAATTTTCCTCTAGTCTCCCTCTAAAGGACATATTCATGAAAAAAGGGAATCTTGAGATCTGTGAATATACCCTTGTGAACACACCAAGTATTCAAATAATTTGTAATAAAAGGGGATTATTATGCACCACTCATCTTGGAAACAAGATTAATGGCCCACATTCATTCATATTTAATATTTATAAGGGCCATCCTCCACCCTTCATCTTGGAAACAAGATGAAGGGATTATATTCATCCATCATTGATATTTGTAAAGATCATTTTTCACCTTTCATCTTGATTGAGATGAAGGGATCACATCATTGATCCATGTGCACTATTGAGTAATATTTTATAACCTTTCATCTTGATTTCAATAAGAATATTCCTCCTTCATCTTATTTTTTATTTATATGTCTCTTTGTAATGAAATTCAATATGCTCAATTTAGACAATGAAGTGATATCAAATCATCAAGTCTCTTTATGCACCAATATTTTATTTTTTTATCAAATCAACATGATCCATAGCTTTATTAAAGGGATTTAAATATAATTGGCATTGATAAATACCATCAAAAGCTACATCCAAGATTTATCCCAATAAATATAGGTTATACTTAAGTTTTTGCATTGCATTTGTTTGAATTTATAAATAATTGTAGTCTTTTTTGTATATTGTTGATCTCATGAGCTCCTCGATGTGTATTTTAATATTTACTATCAGTTTGTTTTGTGTTCTTAAAAAATTGTGAAAATATATAGGATTCACATTCTATCAACACATTTTGAAATGTTTATATCCTCATTATACAAAAACTACCTTACCCTAGGGTTTTCAACCTTCTAGGATTTCAAATTATAATAATTATTTTATTCTATTTTTTCATATTATGTTGGATTATTTCTTAGCTTTTGTATTTCTCTCTTATCATTTTCTCATCTCTATATTTAGAACATTTATATTTGATAAAAAGGAGTCTCTTCCTCCTCCTAACCCTAATTAGGGTGATAACTATCATCCTTTTATTTAAGTCAATATTGTATGCAATTATAAATGCATCATGTCTATGAATTAATCTTAGATCTAATAATATAGATCACACCTACACTTCAGATTGGGGATACACTTGTTAAGTGGGATCATGACCAATATGGGGATATGCTAGACTCGATTAGGGGATCAATTATATCATTTATCACAACATATCATGATAAGAAGGGTTCCAAAGCCTAAAGTATAACATAATCAAAAAACAACCCTAATGGAGTCCTAAGGTTTAAAATGTTCACTTATACTAATAGAAATAAAGTAAAATCTAATCTAGTGCTCACCAAATCTTTTGGCACAAAGTGGGGGTTAGAAAAAAAAACAAACAACTAAACTAGACTAAACATGCATTAGAAGACATATACTCATGTAAACGTATATAGAATCCTAAATACATGGAGATACGAATAAAAATTCATTATCTATCTACTCTTACAAATGAGAAATAAAGTTAGGAATAATTACCTTTGAAGATGAACCCACTGAGCCTCAATCTCTCCCTTGGCCAAGGTGCTTTACAAGATATTATTATGATATATAAGGATAATCAAGATAAATCATCTCTAGGATACACAACCTATCTAGGCATCCAAAAGACTTATCCACAAGATAGGATCTGTATATCCAAAGAAAGTATGGAACCCTAAGCTTTATTCCTCAAGTAGAATGGTCAATCAGCAGATGTTTGTTTAAACTTCTTCACTAATAATTATTATTTTAAGAAATGGTGGGAAATGACCTTGTATATATAGGTGGATCTTTCCATAAATCCTTTTAGGAACATCAGCTATACAGGGTTGACCTAGTTGACCTAGTGTGTTTTTGGGGAGAATTTACTAGGTCTATTCTAGGTCAGTTGAAAGGCTAACAAACTAAAAAAGTAAAAAATGCCCTTAAACTATACTGGGTCAACCCAGTCGACCTAGTATAACCAATAGTCAAAAAGGATGTTAAGGTAATAAAATAAGGAATGGAAAGAGGAAAAGACTAGAGGAAGTAGATTGAGAAGAACAAAATTAGGGTAAATGGTTTTAGGAGATAAGTGTGTAAATAGCAAGTGGAAAAAGGAAAAACAATATTACGAAGCATCGATGGTTTACCCACCCCTTTTTTGGTACACCCATTAAGGTGTGCACTTAGAGAACTTGAGACTTGATAGGTTCTTACTAGATACAAAGTGTCAATAATCAATAAAAGTTTGAAAATATTATGTCTATGCATATGCCCCACTCGAATCTCATCATGTGTCATATAAGTGAAACACGAGATGGTGCTTTGAGATAAAACATGATAACATAGGACACTAATTATAAGTAAAGTGAAGTAAGTAGAAAATAAGATAAATGAAAGGACTAAATTGAAAAACACATATCTTTAACTTAACTCAGTGTTATAGATAAATAAGTAGACTATAAGAGATATGAAGGTTTATAATGTACAAAACATTAGATGAACCTATAGAAGATAGTGCAGAAAATAGTCAAAAATCAATTTTTTTGGAAAATAGGCATATGATAGTGGAAAATAATCTTTACATCATCATGAATCTAATGCATTTTATGATTTGCAAAATGGATGAGTAAAAATAAATATATAAGTTAAATAGGGAATTTGAAGGACAATAATTGAAATATTTGAGTTTGGAAAAGTGTTTTTAAAATAGGGGAAAGATAATTCATTTGTTATTTTGACTTGTGAAGGAGAGAAAAGAGAGCTCTAGATAGAAAACAAGCTAGGATGGAGAGGAGATGACATGCTAGATAGGGAGAGGCTCCAAAGGTGGAAATAGGTGAAATATAGGTATACAAATAAGAATCTCAAACCAATTTTTTAAATTTGTATTGAATTATGTGTAATTTTAGTGATTTTTGATTTTAAGCATTTATAGATATTGGAATGAGGCAAAATCAGATTTTAGGGGTAGCAAATAAGAAGATGGGAAAATGGGTTTGAAGGATCTAGGTAAAAATCAAGAAAATTTCCCTTTTTTAGGAAAATACAAAGGGTCACTAGGCAAAAAGCACTAGTGAACCCAGTAGGCTAAAAAATAGGTAAATCCATAGTGCCAACCTAGTAGGTATGGGTTGACCCTGTAAACTATATGCTAAAATCTTAGTTTGGAGTTCACAAGTGGTCTAAAATTTCTAGAATGGAAACTCAACACTATTTAAGGGAAGATAAGGGGGTTGACTTAGATTTTTAAGTCAACTAGGGTAAAATATACAAAATTTTTGGTTAAACTAGTTTGACCAAAGAGCTAGACAAATATAATTAAGCATGTAAAAGGATGAAAGAGGGCTTAAAATGGCCCAAAATGACTAAGTAAGGTCAAAAAGGATTGATAAGGATAAAATAGAATAAAATAAGGTAATGTAGGATTTTTTTTTGCTTTAAAAATGTAAACAAAATGTATTTTGATTATACATGACATGGAGGAACTGATACATCCTTATTATTTCTTGGGTATAAGGATGATATATATTTTGGTGACTAGTAGATGTGGCATAGTTACAATAGTTGTTAGATAGGCTATTTGATAGAGATAGGTCTAGAATAGGATTCATAGGTCTAGTTGGGATAGCAGAGATATGTTGGATCCCCCTTAGTGCTGACTTGTTAGTCATGTTCCTTAGTTGTTGGGAACAATTGACTAACACCTTTAGATGGGAGGTGGATGGGGATATAGTAGAGGTGGATACCACATTAGAGGATGTCCATGCCATCCTTAGGCTACCTATAATATGATCATAGGTGACCATAGGGATACTAGATAGTCTATAAGAGAGTAGAGACCTAACCATGTAGGCTATAAGCTCAAAAATGATACTACCACATAGGAGGGGGAGTATGTTTGATGTCTATATATCATAGATTCTAGATATATATAAGGCTATGATAAGCCTTATGACATAGTAGGTGCTATGTCACAAGTCAAACAACAAAGTACCACTATTCATGGTAGCCTTGAGTAGGATGATATTAGAGGAGTGACATTAATACGACCTAGGCTTGGTCATATGGGTCCAATTGGTACATGAATGTACAAGATGTTATTCAAAGGGAAAAATACCATGGGGGAAATCATATTGCTAAAAACATGGATCTATGAGAGATTTCTTATGTATCATTCAGCTAGGTTACCCCATATAGTCAATGATAGGTTACCTTGAGTGGGGAGATGGAGGGAGGACCAAGTAGCATGAGCTATGCCCCATATTCTAGCACTATAGTCAGTGAGATGTGTAGACATTGTGTGGTAACCATATGAGCACATAATAACTACATAAGAGAGCTAGTACATAATTTCACCACTGATAGAGAGTATAGACGTGGTTAGACACTACTTTTGTTGGAGAGAGACACATTTTGTGGAATGGATGCCATGGTAGATAGGCCTACCTCATCTAAAAACATTGATACTGATGACCAAGTAGTGGGCTTAGTATGTGAGGGAGCCATGGGGAGGAGAGGACTCTAACCACTAATAGTGAGGTCTATACTAAGGCCATGTTGAGAGCAACCATATATTGGTTGGGCATGATGAGGAATTGAGTAGGAGGATAGGGATATAGAGATAAAGATACTAGATGTATCACTACCATCTCCACATCAATATAATTATCATCTACCAAGGACTTGACATCAATGGAGGTAGGAGGTAGAGGAGAGAGTGGATACCATTACCATCCTAGATGACCCCATAAGTGATCTATAGGAGATGATAGAGAGACCACTCAAATGTAGGTTGAGACTAACATGAGCCATGATAACTAGGTTTTAGATGATGAGGTAGCCTATAGAAGAGGTTTTAGGAGGTTGCATAGATGAGGTGATAATTCTAGATGGTTTCAAAAATGGAGATACCATAGTATTTGAGACACAAACAAGTAAAAGATGATATATTTGTTGCTTAAATTTTTGTTAGATAGATAGATAGATATTATGAGATATGACAGTGATCTAATATCCATATTACATGCTTTTATAGGTGTAGGTGATTGTGAGGAGGAGATATGGGGGTCCCTAGTGAGGGGAACACTCCATGATCTCCTAAATGAGACTCTATATCCATACAACCCTAAAACACTAGAAGATTTGAGTGTACCATCTACCATAGCTCAAGTGAGCTAGTTTATATTTTCTAGAGAGGTAATGAGGTAGATATGGGCACAAAGGGAGAGCATGCAACCACTAATAGTGATGGTTATAGGGGAAATACAAACATGGTAGGTCCTAATAGATGAGAGAGCTACACATCTAGCTATAGTAGCATATATGATAGAGATCTAGACCCAACTAGTGGAGTCACAGATGTGGGTAGCACACCTATAGGGATAGGTAGAGGGGTTGAGACCTTAAACAACTTACTTATAGTGTACCATTTATATGAGTCAAACCAAGGCCTCAGTAGGTAGTATAGCTAGGCCATGCAATAGATAGGATGGATCCTAGCCCTAAAGTTAGAGCATTATATATGGTTACATATTTTGTATCAAGCTCATGATTATATATATATAAAAGATGGGTCATAGTGTCATATTGTTTTTGGATATGTATGTTATCATTATGGTTGATTATGTTTGTTTACTATGGTTGAGGTTGTGGATTATTTAGATATATTTCTTTCTAGAACATGTATTTATCTTTGTTTTATATGCTATAGGAAATATATGAAATGTGGTTTCTTTTCTAGCAATATGAAAACTCATCCATTGTTAAAAATAAAAAAGAAAAATGACTTGGAAAAACATAATCAATCAAGAAAATGTACTACACACTATTTCAAGCTGGGATATGTGTAATAACAAGAAATTAATAAGTATAAAGAACCAAAAAAAGGAAAAACAATATGGTAAAAAAAAGATTTTCTTAAAATCCAATGTGAAATATTTTTGCACCAAATTAAGACAAGTAAAATCATACTAATATTATGTTGGTAAGTATGACAACAAAGTAATAAAATGAAAGGTATAAAAAAGGGCATAAATGGTAATAAAAATAGATTAATTAAGTCAATCAAACATACTAAATAATACTAAGAAGTATGAAATAAAAAAATTACAAAAGATTGGTCTTAAATTGGTCATACCAATTAAGAAATGGTTGAATCATAAATGCACTTAGAAAATAAGAAGATAAAAATGCAAAATAAAAATGAATTAATAATAAAACATACTAAATATCAAGATGATAATCATGTAAAATGATGTGTAACTTCATAATCAATTGAATCTTATTTCAAATTTGATAGATGTAATTTGGATGGTGATTTGGGTAATGAAAATTTTTATGAGGGTCAGATCCTATCCACTGTATTACACTACAACTCAACAAAGAGAACACCACTGGGGTGGAATAAATATGAAAATTAGGTAATCAAGGATGTGGGTAATAAGAAGGAAAAGATGGTAATTTGTGAGGATGGTTGGGTCCTATCTACGATCTTATAATGTAACTCACAAATGAAATCCCAAGGGGAAGTGGTGATTAGTATACCAAAAAAAATTCAAGAGGAAATATAAGGATTATGAGTGAAAAATGGAGTGTAAAAAGAAATACTTAGTCATCTTATGAGAATACCTTAGAAGGCAAGAGGCACACTAAGAAAATGAGAAGACACTAAGTGACTAGTGGTCTTCTATGTAAAAAGGAAACCTATTCACTATAAACACAAAGATTTGTAGGCAAATAAGTATGTTACTAAGATAAAATCATGAAGGTATATTGGTAAAATAAAATAAAAATGGACCTACCTTCCCATGATGTGTTCCTCACTCTTTAGGACCCCTTATAGAGCTGTCAGTCTACTACAAAAACTAGGTACTTGTGTGAGAAAGTAGGTAGCACTAAGATTTTTTTATTATCCTCTTTTAATCTACTAGCCTACCACACCCCAAAGGACCTTGGCTCTACCGTGAGGTTAATTATGGAGTTTGAGCTTTGACTAGAAGACGGAGATGTGCTATGAATCACATATTTTAGTGTGACTATACTTTTAAGAATAATTTTTAACTTTTGATATCATTTCCTTTTGTTTAAGTGATTTGGATTTTAACGTTATTTTGAAGGATTTTTAATATTACTCCTCCTTATGGATTTATAATGACCAATCATGTGAGATATAGTGATATACATGAATGAGATGTAGGATAAGGCTAAAGGGAGCTAAGAAACCAAAGACAAAGATTGATTAGGACACTTAGGCTTGACAATGAACTAGCATGTGATCTTAAGTCTCAACCATGTATATGCTTAGTTTGTAGAAAAAGGAAGAGGGAAAAAGGATATCCAAATTAGACCAATAAGAGGAAATAATAATGAGATATATTATTTGCTAACTGATCACATGGTAAAGGGAGATAATAACCAAGGGGAAAAAGGAAAATATAACCAAATCACCATGATAAATTATCTATGAAAAACAAGGATAAGAAAGAAAAATGAAGAGACTTTTGAGAAAAAATCCAAGGAAAAAGAAAAAATAAGGGAAAGCAATGATAAAACAAAAGACAATCATATGCAAAAATAAATGATAAGAGAAGCAAGATATAGTACAACAAGTAAGATCATAATATGAAAGAAGCAAAAATTTGACATAATGTCAAATGATATAATAGATAAAAATAAGATTGGAGTAAACATCCAATCTAAATATAAATGTGAAATCACCATGCATGTTCTCATAAATATAGATAAATCTATCCACACACATTATCTAATATATTGGATAAATCTATGTGAAGCTATAATCAAACTATTGATAAGGTTTCATCAATCTTTAATAAATACTAGGTAAATACTTCTTTTCTAATCTCCTCAACTAAAAAGGTAAGAATTCCCAAAGGATAATTCTAAGGAGGAAAACTAAGCAAATGTTGGTTAGGAAAATGTGTGGGAGTAGGATCTATGGGAGGATAAGGAATCACTAGTGTAGAAGGATCCATAGGTAAAGGACTCACAAGTGGAGAAGGATCCATAGGTGAGAGAGGGTCCACAAGTGAAGGTATCATAGGTGGAGACATAAAAGGGACCATAGGAGGTGATGGAACCACTGGAGGTGGAGCTATGGGGGGAAGAAAGAGGAGCCTTATTCTAGGAACAACTTATGGTAAGAGAGGTAGAAGCTTTGGTAATGGCTATAAGGTGATCTTTGAGATGTTTTTGTAAGATGTGATAATGATCAATATGATGGGTGCCACATAGATGCCATAGATAATATACCTCACCATACTTGGGAAAATATTTATGAAATACCTTTGGAGGAGGTATAGTTTTGTCTGATGATGGGGAAAAAGGATGCAACGAATCAAGATATTACCACAACTTATAATAATGGGTGGAATAATGGTTATTTATCTGATGGAAGCAACAAATACACTTTTGAGTGGTTTTATTAGAAGAACTTATGAAAGGAGGTAAAATAGGAGTGCAAAAAGCTAAATAACACTCATCAACACATTCAGTGGGAAGAGGATCCATCTTAGGCAAGGGAAATAAACCATCACCAAGGGAAGGAGATGATGAAGAAGGAATTGAACTAGGCTCAACAAAAGGAGTGATAACATCAACAATATGGATAGGCTCAACAATAGTAGGAATAAAAATAGGATAAACTATAACAAGCTCTACTGAAGGAGGGGTGTTATCTATAGAAGGTCTAAGGAGGGTTGTTCTAACCTTAAGGGTAAACCAGTGATGGGAGTTAGGGAACCTAGAAAAATAGTAAGGCCTAATCAATACATGATCCATAAGCATAGTCTTATGTGGTTCCTATAAAATTAAAGGTGTCAATGCCATGTTTATCCTATGATAAAGGGGTAAATGCACAAATTAGGAACTGTAAATGAAGGAAAATGAGAAGATTCATGAAAAGACTCAAGTAAGGAAGAATGATAATGGAAAATCTCAACATCATGAGCTCAGACAATACAACCTAATAATGGATCATCTAAGGAATAACCATCATCATAATCTAAGGTATGAACATCAATGATAGAGATAGGGATAACCTTGTCATATGATGAAGCATGGTGAATAGAATGCCTAGTCTTAGTCAAGACTATGGGAATATCATCACAAAAAGGTTTGCAAGAATGAGGCTATAAGTAATAAAGAATATTTGAGATGAGATGAGGTAAGAGATTAGATGTTTTGATCTTTAAATTAATCTCATCAAGGTCATCATCATCAGAATCTACAAGGTTAGGAAGAATGTTAACAATGAGCTTAGGATGCCCATTATAACCATGGGTTGAATTAACAAGAAATTTGGGACATTGAGACTCAAGAAATGGAACACTAGGCAAAGGTTCAAGAGTAAGAATCTTGAAGACACCGTGATCTTGTAATTGTTTGAAATTCTAAGGGATAGTGTCATCTTGAATCATGTAGATGGCTCCATTATGAGGGAATTTAATGCATTGGTAGGTAGAAGAAGTGATATCTCTCATGTGGTGAGTCCATGGCCTACCAAGAAAGATGTTATACAAAAGGGGAAACTTAAATATCATCACCTTCACATGAATAATGATAGGTGAAATGGTAATGGGAAGCCACACACAACCTAAAGGAGGAATTAACCTTATATTGTATCCTTGGTATGTGTTATGTGTAGATTTAAGATTAGATTCAAAATATCTAAGAGTCTTAATAAAATTGAGAGAAGTGACACATGTGATGAAACCCTCATCAATCGAGGCACACTTAATTTGGATCTCACCGATTTGGATGTTAATAAATAAGGGAGGATCATCTGCATGAAGTAGAATCTCATCAAGAATCATAGAAGCTATGGGAAATTTTAGAGAAAGAGAAATTTCTATGGTCTCATCAACATGTATATACATCTCTTCACATTATTACAAAATACTATCTTCAAAACCAAATAAATCTCCCTCCCATCCTATTAGGGGAGGACGAGGGAAATTCATCTCAAATATGAGCTACATGAGATGGTTCCTATGACATGGGTAACTCCTCATAAGCTCAAGGAATGGAATTTGGGATGGGATATTAGTGATATATGCAATGGGATCCCACTCATCATAGCCCATAAGAAGGAATTTAGATATAGGTGTGTAAAGGTTAAGGAGTTACTTGGATGGAGGAGTCAAAGTACATTAGATTTTTTATTGGTAAGAAGAAGAAGGTTTAGAACAAGGAGGTAAATCATGTTGATATGATGCACTAGTTGGTTTAAGTTGATTTTAAGAAGGAGAATAAGAAGTGTTAGTAGAAGTTTGATTATCATTACCATTAAAAGATGATGGAAGAGTGGTAGAAATAGAATGGGATGTGTTATCCAAGGGAGAGTCATAAATTGGATCATCAAAAGTGATAATATCTTCTTTCCCCAACTCATTTAAATGAGTTGGAGAAGAATCCTAGATAACATGATATATATTATGTGAATGAAAAGTGTAGACAGGTTAGGAATAAATGAAAGTCACCACCCTTTGTATATTAGTCATGCTAACCAAATTTTATTTAGAAGTTGGTTCAACAAGACTTTTTATGTTATTGGTGGAAGGGGTGGGCTTGTCTTGATTTTTTTTAATCATTTGATGATTAGGTAGAGAATATTTATAATGTGTGTGAACATTAATGTTATTAGGTGAAGAGAAATGAGGATTGGTATATTTTTGAGAAGAATAAGCTAGTTTTTAAGAAGGGTTAGGAATAATAGCTTGAAAATTATGAATGGTGTCATAAGAATCGATAACACCATCATTAGTGATATTGTGGTTTTTATTCTTAAGTAATAAATAAGGACTTGAAGAAGTTTTGGGTGGATTGAATTGATACATTGGGAAATCTTGTATTTTAGCTTGGTAAATAGCCTCCTCTAAGGTACATGAAGAGATAATGTAGACTCAATATTACAATTTAGGAAAGAGGCCATTTTTAAAGAGATGAACAAGATTGTCATCTACTATGTTATGTTCACATTTGTTTGACAAATTCTTCCATATCTTAAAAAAATCTTAGGCAGTTTCATTCTTATGCTATTTGAAATTAATGAAATGGGCCAAAGTGTTTTTAGGAAGATCATTAGTTTGGAATTCTTGCACTAAAGCATTTACTAAATCCTCCAAACTAGAAATTGACTGAGCTATAAGTTAATTGTACCAATCCAAGGCATCACCCATGAGGGTTTTAGCTAGGAGCTTGGTAGTGCCAAAGGTATTTAATTTAACCCAATCCTTGTAAATATTTAAAAATGTTTTGAGGTGAAGGGTAAGATCATTTGACCCATTATAATAAATTGTAGGTGTTATACCTCCTATATCAATGTTGTAAATTTGAGTAGTGAGAGGTTTATTTTGTATATTTTTAATGGTTTTAGTGACTAAAGGAGGTTGAGGAATGAGATTGCCTAGAGAATATCAAAGAGGAGGATGGGGAACATTTCATTTATTTGTGCCCCAAGCCATTTATTATGGATGATATTGAAGGTTAAGGAGGTCGTTTTGCATTCTCATCATTTGATTCGTATTATGAGTTTGAAAGGTATTCATTTGATTGAGAATTTATAAAAAAAATTGATGTGTTTGATTAAAATTAGAAGCATTAGAACTGGTATTTTTGTTGGTATTAGTGGCTTGGGTTCCATTATTAGCATTTATTTGAGCTAGAGAATAATTGTGATAATTTGAGGTACTAGTGGTAAAATTTTCTTGTGAGGCAAAAGATGGACTAGTGAATGGTTGAGAGGAAGAAACACTAGAAGCATGATTGCCTTGGGCATAATTTAATGAACTAATTTAAGGAAGGATAGTGGATCTTATGAGAGGCCAAATATTTTTATAACCCACCATGTTAGTTGAGATACTAGGCATGGAGGTAGAAGAGGTTAGAGAAGAAGTCATGGCATAAGAAGGAATCAAAATTAAAGGGAAAGATTGAGAACCAAAGAAAGTGGTAACTCCAAATATTGTTGAGAATGTAGGAGTGAGTGAATGAGGCTCTTCAATTTGAGAACTAATAATGAGGTTATAAATGGTAGAAGGATACTTTCCTCTATGTTGAGTAAATTTAGAAATAAAGAAAATCATTTTTAGAGTATACTCTGAATTGGGTTAGTCTTATAAGAAAATAGGATTATTTTGGGAAGAGGTATGAGGAGGTGTCCCATAGTTCATTATGCAAATGGGAATATGAACATTACTAACATACAAAAGAGGATCCATACTCTATCTATGGGAGACCCTATTAGGATTGAAAAAGTTTATCATGTCTATTGACTAGAACTCAGTGTCATTATCCAATAGAAAGTCCATGATGAAGGAGAAATAAGAGAGATGAGAAATCAAATGTCAAAAGAGGTGACTAAAACTATACAAGGTCAATTGGGTCGATCCATTATAGAGATAGGGACTATAAAACTATATAGGGTTAATTAGGTTGATCCAATATAGGGTACAAAAGGCAAAAAAAACATTGGGTTGATCTAGTACAGAAAATGGGGAACTTAAGAAGTATAAAAATAGATTACAAAATAAAATAAGATAACTTTGCAAGTAGATAGCCAATTGGATTAATGTTGGCCAATCTAATTGAAACACACAAAATAAAATCTTGCGCCAATGGTAGCTAATTCAAGGTTTTGTGCATATAATTGATCAAAGAGTAAGAAAATAACTTGAAAAGTAAAGCTAACTACTTGGTCAACCTGATTGTTTATTAGATTATTAAGATGTGGTTTTCAAATGTGACTGGAATTTGTTTCTAAGTAAGGTACTAGATAATAATCTAAGGATGATTTCATGTAGTTTGGGATAAAAGGAACTATAATTGAAATGATACAAGCTTGGTATTGGGGCCTACCCACTCACTTCACACACTATAGCGATAAAGGTGTCGAGTGCTTCACCATAATATACCGTTAACCATGCTTTATACTTGTCTAGAGAATCAAGTTAGCTTCCCCCTTGGTGATGAAATCCAAGTAGGTTGGCCTATGGTATACAAATGTTAAAGTTATTGTTTATGTTATGTGATTTGGTTATGTGTGCATAAAATGTAAATAGTGAAACTAAGTAATTAATTAAAAATATCTTAATTAAACTATGTGAACTATTCTAAGCATGAAAATAACAAGTAAAGAAAGCTGTGAACTAATTATCAATAGATATGATGTTAATTTCAACTTTAAAATAAGGTATAGTGTGAACACTATACACAAAATATAGAACAAGGTTGATAGGGTTGAACCTATATTATGAAACTAAAGTCTGAAAATGAACTAGTTTGGCTGTGTTGATCCAATTATTTTAGATAGCACACAGAACATAAAACTGGGTTGATAGTGTCAATCTAGTTGACTATGCAAGGGTAGTTTTAAAGACTAAAAACTATGAAAGGAAAGATAGAAAAGAGAGAAATAGATAATTATAAAGGAACCTTGGTGGATTAGAGATGTAACAAAGAAGATTGATGGTTTAAAACTTGGAAGTGTACTTGAGAAACCTAGAAACTTGGTTGACAGTATTAATCAAGTTGTACAAAAACCTGCTAAAAAGTGATAAAAATGTAAGGGGTCAACTAGGTCAACCTAGTAGGTTAAACTAGATGACTAAAAAGTTATAAAATTATACTAGGTTGATTGGGTTGATCTAGTTGTTTGTTCCTACAACTTGTGCATAGAGATAAAAACTTGGGTTGATATAATCAATCTATAATGTCAAAATATATGATCAAAATGATGATCAAAATAAACATAATAAATGAAGGTAAAAGTGAACAAATCCTATAAGGTTAGTTCACATCAGGTTCACTAGAATGTATGTAATTAGAAATGTGTCATGTCTATGAATTAATCTTGGATCACATAAGATAGATCACACCTAAACTTTTAATTGGGAATACACTTGTTAATCAAGGATGTGACCAATATGGGCATATGCTAGACTTGATGATGGGATATCTTATATCACTTATCACAATATATCATGCTAGGAAGGATTACAAAGCCCACCATCTAAAATAATCATATAACAACCCTAATGGAATCCTAATGTTTAAAATGCTAACTTATACTAATAACATGAAAGTAAAATCTAATCTAGTGCTCACCAAAATTGTGGCACGAAGTGGGGGTTAGAAATAATAAAGTAAACAACCAAACTAAACATGTATTAGAAGACATATACTCATGTCAATGTATATAGAATCCTAAATAAATGGAGATAAGAATATAAATGCATTATCTATCTAATATTGCAAAGGATAAATAAAGTTAGGAATACTTACCTTTGAAGATGAACCCACCGAGCCTCAATCTCTCCTTTGGCCAAGGTGATTCACAAGATATTGTTGTGGTATGTAAGGATAACCAATATAAATTAGATCTAGGCTACACAACCTATTTAAGCATCTAAAATAATTCTCCATAAGACATAATCTATATCTCCAAAGAAAGTATAAAACCTTAAGCTTTATTCCTCAAGTAGAATGGTCAATAAGCAAATGTTTGTTTTCACTTCTTCACTAATGATTCTTCTCTTATATAATGGTTGGAAATGACCTTGTATATATAGGCAGATCTTGCCCTAAATATTTTTGGGAATGTCAGCTATATAGGGTCCACCTAGATGACCTAGTGTGTTTTCAAGGATAATTTATTAGGTCTGTTCTAGTTAGGATGAAATGATAACAAACCAAGAAATTAAATAATTCCCCTAAACTATATTGGGTTAACCTAGTCGACCTAGTACAACTAATAGTCAAAAATAATGTTAAGGCAAGAAAAGGAGGAATGGAAAGAGGAAAAACTAGATGAGGTAGGATTGAGAAGAATAAGCTTAGGTTAAATGGTTTTAGGAGAGAAGTGTGTATATGGAAAGTGGAAAAAGGAACAACAATCTTACAAAGTATTGATGGTCTACCTACCCCTTTTTGGGTGCACCACTTAAAGCATGCACTTAGAGAAATTGAGACTCAACAGGTTCTTACAAGATAACTTACAAAGCATTGATGGTCTACCTATCCCTTTTTGGGTGCACCACTTAAAGCATGCACTTAGAGAAATTGAGACTCAATAGGTTCTTACAAGATAAAAAGTGTCAATAATTAATAAATTTTTGAAATTATTATGTGTATACACATATTATCACTACTTCAAGGGGTGAGTTGTCCCATTTTATGGTTTCAAATTAAGGTAATCAATATATCCTTCCTCAAACCTCTCCAACCCTCACATATCCTTTAAATTATGTGTGTATGCATATTCAATCAGAAGTACTTGGGTTTTATGCTTATGAATCCCTCAAATATAAAAATATAAATATGATCAAGTTAATTTAATAATTAAAAAATCAAAATAATTATTTTAGTTCAAAGATCACATCACTAGAAAATCAAAATACACACCTAAAAAATCTAAAATATTCCAATGTTAATTATATGTTCACATCTTCATCTATAAATATTATACCCAAGAAATTTTAAATTAAAAATGAAGAACTATAAAAAAATACATCTAAAACAAGATATTCAAAAAATGAATAAAAGGAAATTAAGAGTCCAAGTGAAATATTAAGAGAAATGCTTCAAACTAAGTGATTCAACTTCCTCCTCTGCATCTTACAATAAGATAAAACAATTCATATCATTCAATGTATGAGCATCATAAAAATTGTTGGTTTGTCTTGAATAATAAAATATAAAAGATAAATGATAGTGATGATCATATCATTGATACATGAATCAAGCAACCAACTCAAATTATGAGTACCTCTCCTAAAACATAAGTGTAAAAAGAATAAGTATGGGTACCAAAGGATAAATCAAAGAAAAAATAGTTTTAAAATGCAAATATTATAGCAAGAAATAGTAAACAAATATCAAAATTGAAAACGAATAACTACAAAAGATAGTGTAACAAAAAGAATAAGAGCATAAGTTACAAAATCAAGCTCAAAATAAGCAAACAAGCATTACAAAAATAGTGTTTCTAACAAAGAATTTTTCAAAGCAAGGCATACCTACAAAATCAAATGATAAAAATATGGTTTTTAAGGATCTAAAAATCATGTATATCTAATTCTTAGAGGATCAAAATTTTAAGGGTAATACTAAAAAATCTATGCTTTCATCCTCAAATAAAGATTTCAAAGCATAAATTACATCTTTTTCTAGTGTTCAAGTATAGATACATGATGTTTATATAGACCATAATGAGATGAAACAATTTGATAATAATGAATGCACTGAAGAAAACAAACTTTCACAAAGGAATATCCACTCCATGGTGCAGTCAATTTTTCATACAAATGCTCAAAATGGTGTATCACAAGTTCAAGAACAACTTAAGAAGTTAGTCCTTTCCTATGTTAACTATGGTCATGTATAAGATGATTGAAATGACATGGATAATATGCAGGATGAATATGTAAATACAATTGATGGTTATGACACACATGATATAAGGCCTTGATAAAGACATCCCCTTGATGATTTCATTAGATTCTAATAACACATTTTTATTTTCATTAGATTTTTTTCTAATCATACAAACATTCAAAAAATTCACAAATTTCAAAGTTTCAAAATAATCAAATATTCCAAAAATATAAAAACATTAAAATAATTAAATAATAAAAAAAATTAGTATTTCACATGTTTTCTATCTTTGGTATATTTTTTTACTTTATGTTAGTATATATCATATCATTTATATACACATATATGTTTCATAGGTACTTGAGCATGATGAAGCATACATTAGACCCATGATATCTTAAGCATGCATATTTTAGACCTTTCCTCTTCTAGTGTGATACACTACATTGGATTATCTTGCTTCTATATGATCATGATTGACATAGGTTATATTGTTTTATGATCATTTTCCATTATCTTATAGATATTTATATATTATGCATGCCTATGCACATGTTTTTATCCTACACAAACCCTTTTATATGTTATTCTATATGACATTTTGCTAACACATGTAAGCAGGGACTAGTATGGCATGCTTGTGTTAGTTGCTTATGTCTCATTACTTCATCTATTTACATTATCTTAATTGAGTGTACTTCTTGTTTTCTTCTTTATCTTACTTATAGAACATTTGAAGATGTTCCTTTCTTGTTGGACTCGATGCCATTTTATGTTAATTAGACATATCAATATGTCATTCCTTTAGATTATGTATAATTTGAATTTACCCTTATATGATGTTTCCTTGTACCATTATTTTTCATTACATTGAATGTTATTTTGTGTGTTAGTAATTATTTTCTAAGATTATACTTTCACTCTCTAAATGTTACCATGATCCATATCATTCATATTAGGACTTATTGTTATCACATGCCATGAGCCTCATTTATGTATCTACTTAGACATGTTACTCATATATGCTACATGATTCATACATATTTTATATATTTACTTTATCATTTTGAGTTAAGGTACATACCAGATCCTATTTCCCTCAACTCAAATGGGGGCATGCCAAGAAACATAACCTGAACATTTTCATAGCTTTTATATTTTAATGGGGGCATGTCATTAAAAATTGACCTCCAAATTTACAAACTTTATTAATATATCTATATTTTATTGGGGGTGTGTCATAAATATATAACCTCCACACTTACACAATCTCCAGTTCAGTTTCATGATTCAGATGTACACTTGGGTCATAATCCTATACATTACACCAATTTTTAAATATTTTAAATAGATTTTCTTAGATTTATGACACATATACTCTAGTAGAGACATATTATAGTTGCATATTCCATGTTATTTAACCAAAAATTACCAATTATATTATTCAATAATGTTGTTGTTTGCTCAACATGCCCTAATTATTCCAAGAATTGGGGAACCTCTTTTTACCTTTTTTTAGCCATTCCATATTGCACTCACATCTCATTAGTATCATCACTCTAAATTTAATTTTATATTCAATATAAGTTTTCATGTAAAATTATGGCTTGTAATCATAACCATTTTAAATACCATATCTGTGCGAGAAAACTTTAGATAAAGTACTTAGCGTAAAAGTGGAGTTTTGACCTCCCAGTTTCAATTTAATTCTTAAATTGATTAAATCTCTTAGCCTACCCAAGGAGGTTATTTTTTACACACCATTATATCTCTTTAATCCTATACCATAATTTTAGATAAGTCTAAATGGTAAGATTTCATATATATCACGTGGTCCCAGAGTGGAGTCTCATCATACTTCCATGTGCTAGTTGATCTCATCTTTCTCACTCTATCATATTTATTTTGTCACTTTGGAGGTTTGAATTTATTTTAATTTCCTTTTAGTGTCTTTTAATTGTATCATATATACTACCAATCTCATGTGAGTCATTTTCACATCTACACTTGGTCATTTGATGAGTATTCAAGGCATTTAATACACTTTCAAGATCCATGAAAAAACATATTTATATCCAATTTGGTCTAGATATACATGATAAAATGTGTTTAAGTCCATATATCAATTGGAATTTCAAACCTAAATTAGGTATTTAGGTTCATATTATTACTAGTTCTAATTATGAGTCTTTTCTTGGTTTAGTTTACTTTCAAAATTTTCTAAGTATCCTAGAACTAATCGACCTTTAAACCCATTAGGTCTAGGGAGTATTTAGTGTGTTAAAAGTTATAATTAGGTCTAATAAATATTATTAGTTATTATGGTATAATTTTTATTTTTCCTATTTCTACTTGGGGAATAATCCCTAATTATGTCTAGGATCATATGCGTAGGTCTCTACAGTGGTAGTCAGGGTTTATAACCTTGACAAGGTCTTGGCTTTGGCAGGGGGTGGGCATTTAATTATAACTAGGGATTGAATCCCAAACTAGGTCATAGGGTTTTGTATTTTATATTTATTTTTTTGTGGTCTAAAATCCATGATTAGGTCATGTTTAGGCTTTAGGAGTCCATTAAGTGTTAACCAAGGATATTTCCCCAAATAGGTCTAGAGGTGTTCATCAAGGTTTAGTAGGATGTAAGTGTAGTTCCAATGGGATTTTTTCCTAAGAATAAAATAAAATCCTATGGGAAATAAAGCATAGTCACAATTTTAGGTCTATACTATGATTAGGTTTATCCCCCTAAAAAAATTGGATTTTCTACCAAAAGCATAGTGCAATCTAGGAAACAAACACCCAAGATCTATAGGGCATTATAGTGTGATCATAAGTTATATTTAGGATTTATAAGATATATTAGATATAAGAGATTTAATTTTAAAACATTAAATTTTTAAAAATCCTATCAGGATTAAAAACATTGATAGGTCTACCAGGGCCATTTTGGAACTAGCCTTGGTTTTTTTGTGATAACTTTTACATCTAATGTCATTATTGCCAAATTTCAAAATGAGGTCAAAATTGGTCACCCCATCTAGGTTTAAACTTAATAAATATGTATAATGATTTTCATGGTATTTTCATGGTCTCAAGTGGTCATAAATAGTCTTATATGTTTATATTTATCCTTATCTAGCATTGTCCAAGTTTTGGTCTTAGGTTAACTTGTCTAGTCCTATGCTCAATCACAAGGTCTTATAATGTTCAAACATATTAAAAGGTTTATTTTGGTCTAATTTAATTATAAAATTTTATTTTGACATTATTTATATCATAATATCATTTTGTAACCTTTATTTGTCTCCTATATGCAAAAAACCACATTTTGGCCACCTTTTGGCCTATTTGGAAGAGTTGGGCATACCATTTCAAGGAGAAAACATTTAAAGAAGATTAAAAAAATCATTTTTGTAACTAAAAAGTCATATATGGTTCAATAATAGTTAGAGTCTAATAGAATCTATAGTTTAACACCTAATATTGGTAAAATTACAATTTGCAAGCACTTTTATAGCCTTGAAAGATCATTTTTAAATTTAAAATGGTTTATAGATGTCCCTTGGGATCCCTAAGATAATTTTATAGATCTATACCAAGTTTAAAGTGGAAACAATGCTATATACACCTTTTTTCCTCCATCACTACCTTCATAAGCTCAAAAAGGTAAATTTGAATTGAATGGTATGACCAAGAGAGAGAGTTAGGAGATGAAACTTTGGCCATTGTTAAGGGTCCTAGTAATTTTGAAATAGGTGTAACTTTTTTCAAATTTATGGCCTCTTATTTATGAACAATTTTTAGCAGTGATAGTAGGTCATTATGGCCTATCCATCTAAGAGGGGTCTATTCTTGCACATTTTTATCTAGTTTAAAAATTGATGAAGAATAATTTTTTTAGGGTGGTTTATATAATTATTTTATCTCTTTTTAATTTTATTTTAATTATTTGAGTCATCTCCATGAAGTGATTTCACTTCAAGGAGGAACATCTTAATGTACAAATTGTTTTAGTGGATTCTAATGCAAATCTCTATTTTGTCTTCATGATAGTCAATATCAGAGATTTATAATGCTTAATTGTTCATGAAAACTCCATAAATTTCATTGATTCCTTGTTCTTTTGTTTTAAATGTGTTTTGGTTCATATTCTTCAAGTGTGTTTACCTTTTGGGAACATGGTTTATGTCTGAATCAGTCTACTTCAAGTTTTAATGTCAATTTGTCTTAAGTACTAGTAATACATCATGGTATATGGTTTTGAGATGACATTTCACCATTGGAAATATATAAAGATCAAGATAAGAGCCAATATGCGCACTTTTAATGAGAAGTCACCAGTGTCTTTTCAAGATGCAGTTGTATGGATTATAGAAGTGAGATGGGAGATTATTAGAGTCATGAAGAAATAGGGTACATATACTCATGTATTCATATATCCTTTTTTGTTTCAATAAAATCATCAAGTGTTCCCAATTGACTAAAGTCTCCAATTCTCTATACACAAACTTCTTGTATTACTTAGTTATATCTATAGTCCATACAATAGTTTGAAGGTGGATTGATACTTATATTATGATCTATGAGTCCTTAAGTAAGTGAAAAATGTGTGTATTGGTTTGATAGGTGTGAAAATATAATAGCTAAAGAAGTGGCTCTTCTTATCCCTAAAGCAAGCAAATGAGACTTATAGGCCTCAAGCCTATAGGTCCTCATTTGGAAAAATATCAACATCCTCCAATCAATATAAGTGAGATTTAATATATAATATTCAACCATAATGTAGATGAAAATAGTGTTAAAACCCCTTTAATATCATCTAATTCATTTGGATATTCAATGGAGTCAAGATGAAACTGACCTGACAAGTTTCTTAACATCATCTATAGGACTATCTATAGTACCCTATATGGAAAATAAACAGAAAAGTTACTTGAAAATGTCAAAAATATATCATCCACTCTATATATTCAACATAATTATTTCCATTGAATTTTTATATCTCATAACATAATGGAAAGAGAGAGAACTCAAGGTCTAAACACCTAACACAGTCAACATCTTAAAAGGCCATCTATAGGCCTATTTGAGGTAACATTATTATTTTCAAGTCAGGATAAAGGGTATAGTTGGTATATGAAAAAGGGTTTGAACCCAATTAGGATATAAATAAAGTTAAAATTATATTTTTAAGATGGTATGTGATAGTGATATCCTAAACACAAACAAAATAGATGACACAATGCTCAAATACCCTAAAAAGATGCATACATCTGTCTCATGGAAAAAACTAGTCTTAATGCATATAATTAAGTGGCATAGATATTAGAGAATTTTGATACATTAATTGGTAATCAAATCAATATTCAAGGCCATTTTCAAAGAGGGTAAGGTATAAACACCTTATGCACAATCAAGTGACCCTAATAGGTAATCTATAGGCCTACTTAGAGGGTCAATTCATTCTCAGACCTAATCAAAGAAACAAAGGTGAGTGGGAGAGGATCTGAAGCCTCATTGAGGTCTTAAATAAATTTCATAAAAATTTAGAGGTTATAAATTTATTATATGAGGTTATATAACACAAAATTTATTCAAGACTCTCTAAAGACACCTACAGGCTATAAGGGAAGATAAATTGGTTTTAGGTCTAAGGAAAGAAAAATAGAGGTGTTTTGGAAGGTTATAGTTTATATCTAAATAATAACCATAATCATATAGTTTTTTTAAACAAAATAATGTACAAATTTCTTTGAAAAATGAATGGACCAACTTAGGTTTCAAACTTCCACATAGTTTTTATCACCTATAGGCTGCAGGTTGAGATAGGCTAATCTTAAGACTAAGAGAGGAACAAAGTGCATGTGAGGGACTCTGAGGTCTACCTCATATTTTTAAAAATTTAATGATTTCATTATATAAAATTAAAAATGAAGGAATATGAACCAAACTAAGTTTCATGACTCCATGCTCATTCATATCAAAACCCTGTAGTCACACATAGGCTATAGTCTAGTCTTGAGGTAAGATTGAGTGTTGAGGCCTATTTAAGAATTATTATGATTTTAAAATTGGTATATAGAGTGGTAATTACTATAAAAATACATCAATGGCCTCTTTGAGGTCACAAAAATAATGGATATACCCATTGTTTTATCTTAGACCTTGCCCACTCCATTGGCAATGGGTAGCCTTGAGACTAAGTGGGTCCATTTGGTCTCAAAGCATAAAACAAGATTATAGACATCATGAAGGGATATTTATGTATTAAATACTTATTTATAATAATTATATACACCTACATGTGGAAATAAACCTCAGGATTCAACTCAAATGCCTTTGAGGACTAGTAAGAAGGAGATAGGCTCTAAACCCCAAATATATTGACCAATACACCATGAGCATACAAAGGAGTGATGAAATATAATATATAATTTAGAATAATGGATGGGATTTTTTTAAAGGTGTATGGACTCTTCCTAAAAATGGAATTGATTTTTGAGACCTAAAAATCAAAGTAGATCTCTCTCAAAGATCAAGAATGTTAAGCATACCAACAGAGGAGTAACTTCAGATGCTCATAACATATCCAAAACTTTGAATGGGAACCTAAGCCATTTATGATAGTTGAGGAGGTTAGTAAAGAAGTTTTCCCAAGTGGAATGAGGTCATTTTATAATTTTTTCTTTATAAAAAATTGTTAAGACCCCAAACAAATATTAAATCTCTCTAATACCTTGATAGTGACCAGTCATTAAAAAGGCCTCAAATGCATATTTAATTCCATAATTTGTTCCTAAAACCTCTTGGATATTATTTATTACTCTAATAATTTTACCCATATATGCTTTGATGTTGATGAAACTTGTACATATTTCTACAAATACCCTATTTCTACATGTTTTTTGTATTTTTAAGGTGTCCTTAGAAGGGGAGATCTTCCCAATCATGATATGATGTCATTTAGGAGTCCTCATATATATTAAAGTATAAAAAAATTATTAGTATATTTTGGATGTGACCAAACTAGGGAAATTTTCCAAGGTAGTCTCAAATAAGCTCAAAATGAGACAAGGTGGTAAGTCCATTTCTTGGTTTGTATACTTCCATAGGGTCTCAAGACCTTATAATTGGCATGGAGGTTTTTGATGGCCTAGGAGAATTGAATAAAATTATTTTAGGTGATTTCACATGTGTGGCAGAATTTTGGAGTAAGAAAATAGGGTCTTAAGTAAGGAGGACTAATTGAGGCCTAATTCAAGAGAGAGAAAGGTATTAAAAATGGGCTTCCACTTAGAATATAAATATAAAATTTTAAATGGAGATATAATGACATAATTGGTCCTATAATTTTCCATTGGTTTCTCCATATCATCTTTACATGTTTTTAGGCCCACAAGGAAACTAGGCCTAGTGAAGGCTTAATGAGCAAAATAAGTTCTTGGGAGTTGTTATGAGAACCAAAATGGTTTATTTAGACATGATAAAATATTTTAATACCTTTCATGTAGTTTGGATAATTTTAAGAAGATGCACCTGAGTTTTGGGCCACTTGGACTAAACTATGTGCAGGAAATAAAGAGTTTCATGACACTTATGCACATGAATGATGGAATAGAAGGTCAAAGGAGTTCATTGAGGAATTAAAAATGTTCAATGATTTTATTGTGATCATTTAATGGATAATTCATGATTGTAAGTCCCATTTGTCACTCCTTTCATACAAATAAGGGTAGCTTGTAAGAATCTAGTTAAGGTGTCAAGCAAGTTTGCAACCCCTATGCTACATAGAGGGTTAGAGAATATTTAAGAGTGATACACATGTACTTAAATTTATTATGGGAATATATAATAACTCTATGTTTTTAACTCTCATGGACACTTGTTAAACGTTTCCTACTATGCCTCTTTCTGCACACTTCTCTATATAAGTAGACACTTTTTGATAAGTTTGTAGAATCCACATCTGGTATGGTGAAGCCTTGATGATTTGAATAATGACATTTGCATTTGAATAAAATATTTAATGTTTTTTTAAGTTCTAAATATTCTTGTCTAAATGTGTGGAGTAGTGCATGTTCAATGACAAGTGATAATCATCTATCCTTGTGTTCACCTTACTCTTTCATGTTTTGTACAAGTAGTCTAATCTCTAATAGGTCACATGAAGTTTAGTTAATTTATATATATATATATATATATATATATATATATATATATATATTAAAGAATTATCATCTACAATCAGATCTCTTGTTCATCTACCCTGAAGAAGTGCATTGTATATCACCTTCATGTTTGAAATACTTATGTTAAAGAAATTTGGGATATTGAATTCAATTTTGTGAGTTATATTTCATAATCTAAGTAAATTTTATTATAGTGGATATTATATTTATGTATGACCTCATTAATATATGTTTTATTTCATGTTCTCTCTATCTCTTTTCATCTCAACAAGTTAGTAGTATAGGTGATGAGCTCAAATGAACATATCTAGGGAGATAGCCCTTTAATATAGAGGTTTACCTCTATTATAGGAAACCCATAGTCCTAGGGGTAATATAGTGTTTTAATCAATTTTGATAAGGATTTAACTACCTCTTTAAGGGTGAAAAATCGATTGATAATAGTTCTAGCATGCCTAATGGGACTATTGTCTTAAATACTTATTGTAAATATGAATGTTTGTCTTGATGACATCATAGTTGCATAAGTGTTCCTCATTTAGAATTTGGTGACTCAATTGAAGGTATAACATCTAGTTTTAGACAAATTTATTCATTACTTTATTTATGATTCATATTCTTACTAGATCAGCTACTAGTATAGGTTATCATCCTACAAATCCACTCCCTCATCCTAAACTTCCTCTTAAAGTTTAATATCCTGATCCTATCTTGACACTTTAAGATAATTAAGAACAAGAATACTTTTAAAGTTAATAATAGAAATAAATTCAAGAAGAGTTTGAAGGAAACATGGCTAGGCAACATGGCTAGACAACATGCTTTCCTAAATTTCAACACTAAAAATCTTATAAACCTCAATGCCTATGATGATATCCATCCCAATACCACCAAGAGTGTTCTCACTTTCAATAGGGAAGGTCCTATAAACCCAAGTGAGCATATTAGATACATATCAAACTTTTACAATTTTTATAATGTTAGTGAAATTAACATAAAAATCAGATCACTTGCCATTTCTCATAGGGTAAAATCCCTTGATTGGTAGAAAACATTACTGAGAGGATGTATAACTAATTGGGATGAGTTTGGGGAATTTTTGACTCAATTTTTTAAAGATAAAAGTGATCATACATTATTTATGCATCAGTTGAATTTAATTCAAAGAGGGTCTAAGGAAACTATGCATGATTTCAATGAGAGGTTTCAAAGAACATGCAATAAGCTTCCACCTCTTATGAGACCCCCTACAATTTTTCTTTTCCCAACATACTTTAGGCTATTGGGATTGAAGTATATGTCCTTTTTTAGTCCATGGGTGCGTACACTTTACCTAAAGCCTATGAAATAACCTTTAGATCTGAGAATGGTTTGACTCAAGCTAACAAACTCCCTCCAAAAGTCTCTATTCCCATATTTCCTAACATGTCTGATATTTTTCTAAGTCCTGCTCCAATTCTAAGTTTAAGAAACAAGTATAAATTTTCTCCAAATAAATTAAATGATGCCATTGATTGGTAAGCAAAGTTCACAACCTTAGAAGCTCAAATTAGGCAACCAAATCAATAATTTGGAGTTCATAAAAAACCCATACTATTACCCTCCTTAATAAAATAAATTTTCACCTTAGTATAATGGTCAATTAAGGGGACATGGTCACCCTAATTTCAATAGGCCATCTAATGTTTATGATCTAAATTCTATTGGCAACATAAAAGCCATAGTTATAGTCTATAGAAACCTAGTTCAAGGTGAATAGTGGATAAATTCTTAGGGGAATACTAAAGGAAATTTTATGAATGAAAATGACAGTGAAGGAAAAGTTTTGGTAGTTTTGATAGGACCTACTCCTCACTAGATAGTAGAAGATGAGAGCTTCATGCAAGCAAAATCAAATGGAGAATGTGTTAGTCAAGGAGTAAGCTTGACAAATGTTCAAGTGAAAGATAGAATAATCTTAAACAAAATCACTTCAGTTATATCCAATACAAGGTCAAAGAGAAGAGCCTTGGTAGATGATCAAGATTTGAATACAACTTCAAATAACACTCCTTCATGGCAATAAGGTGTGAATGCAAATGTAGTAGCCTCTACAAGTCATTCACCTCTTCAAAATCAGAATTTGGTAAAGGTGAGTCAAATTAATTCATTACCTCAAGATCAAGTTACTTCATTACCTCCAATAATTCAAGAGAAGTTTAATGTCTCTCCGTTGAACATTGTTTCCTCTTTGAAGATTACTAAGACAGTTATATCTCTTTGGGAAGTACTTCATATCCCTAATCAAAATAAATTACTTCAAGAGAAGCTTCCCCAAATCCATATCAATCCTAAACCATTAAGACATGGTGGTGTATACATTATAAATTCAACTAATATTATTTAACCCTCCACTAAATCTAAAAATTCCCCACCTTTCTATCTTACCTTCATTATGGGAGACAAGCTAGTCTATAATTGTATTGTGGATAGTGGGGCAAGCACTTCAGTTATGACCAAACTAGTTACAGTATGAGCCATACAGCAAAGGATTATTTTAGCTTGATGGGACTCTATCAAATTTAATAGATATTATAAAAAGTTTCAAATTATTATTACATGATTGTCCAAGCTTTCCAATCATACAAAACATAGTAGTGGTAGAACTGCCTACATATTTTTCTATTTGTATATCAATATACTTTACTACCAAAATAGGAGGATATATTTATATTGATTGGTATTTATTGGCCTTTAGAACAAGGTATGGAGGAAACATGATTATAATTACATATCCATTATCTAATTTTCACACTGAACCATATGTAGAAGATAGTTCTAATTTGAATTGTACTATCCATGAGTAAGAAGAACATGTCATAGATGATAGAGCATCTTCCGAACTTGAAGGTATCTCTAATATCTTTCTAGATGAGTATGGATATAATAATTATAATTATTATTAATATATTTAATTTAAGAGACAAGTCTTGGCACATATATCATTCATGATGAAGGTGATGAACATATTGAGGTAAGTCTTGATAGTCCTCTTCAACAAGCTATAGATGTTAACTATCTTATTCATATGTATGATTATGATAAGTTTAAAATTATTATAGATCATTAGAATGAGGAATATGATGAAATTATGACTACCTAAGCTAGAGGAGTTCATAATTGTGATATCCATGAATAAGAGGATGATTTATGGCAATAATTTCATGCTATAGTTTAGGATTTTAATAAAGTAAGGCAACCCTCCCTCAAAAGAGGAATGAGCTTGAGAGTGAGGTCATTTGTGAACCTAACGAATATTAAGATAAAATTCAAATCATTATAAATCAATTTATAGTCTTGAAGGAGTGTAATGAAACCAAGGGAGAAAGTTTTGTGGTTAAGGAGTAGTCTAAACCTTAATCTGATATTAGACCCCTTACAAACGTATTTGAGAAACAACAAGACAAGTGTGAGAGATATAGACCTCAAGAACATCATGGTCTAGATGAAGGTAAAGTTTAGAAGGTTCTCATGACTCCCAAGAATAAAAATTAAGATCATCAAATGAGAGTAAAAGAGATCAAGAAGGTGTCACTATCAAGCAGTCCTAAAGGAGAG
Organism: Torreya grandis; assembly: GCA_037957365.1. NCBI lineage: Eukaryota > Viridiplantae > Streptophyta > Pinopsida > Cupressales > Taxaceae > Torreya > Torreya grandis. Next base: position 745,604 of record JARHVA010000591.1, read on the forward strand.
CTAGAAGGATCATTCAATGGAGTTCCAAGTGGTCAACTTGCAAATATAAGAGGTCTTATGAATGGCAAGTATTTTGATCACCTTAAAAATTAATTTATTTTTGACAAGCACCAATCTCATGGTGACTTACTCTCATGAGGTATCTATGACTCAAGGAACATTATTTTTTATCCTGATTGAAGAAAGAGAAAGTGTTGCACCACTTCAAATATGTTTTGAGGTTTGTACATCGTAGGTTAGGTGTGTTACTTTGTGTATGTTGTGTAGTTTTCCCTAAATGATTTGAAGAATAGTGTGTATTTCCTTATTTTTATGTATTTTGTGTGAGTTTGAAATATTTATAATGCATATAAGTTTCATATTGAGGAAGAGGAGTGACTCCATAGCCCAATGGAAGGAGAAGGATATGTGTCCATTAGCATTATAGGCATGATACCCCTTTGAATCACCAAGAATGTTAACCAGATTTTGACATGAGGTTAAAATTGACCACCCCCTCTAAGTTAAAACTTAATAGAGGTGTCTAATGTTTTTAATGGTTTTAAGTGGTCATAAATAGTCTTATATGGTCATATTTGTCCTTGTCTAGCATTGTCCAAATTTTGGTCTTAGGTTCACTTATCTAGTCCTATGGTCAATCACAAGGTCTTGGAATGATAAAACATATTAAAAGGTTTATTTTTCTAGGGTAAATATTAAAGTTTATTTTTACATCATTTATACCATAATATCAAGCTCTAATCTTTATTAGGCTCCTATATGCAAAAAATCTAATTTTGGCCACCTTTTGGTCCATTTGGAAGAGTTTGGAATACCAATCCAAGGATATAATATTTAAATAAGATTGAAAACATCCATGGCATCATAAAAATGTCAAATAAGGTTTAGGAATAGTCAAAATCTAACAAAATATATAGTTCAATGCCTAATCTTGGTAAAAGGACACTTTAGAAGCACTTATACAACCTTGTAAGATCATTTTTCAATTATAAATGGTTTATAAGTATCCCTTGGGAAGCTTTAGATCATTTTACATATATATCCCAAGTTTTAGGTCAAAATGACACTCCAAACACCTTTTCCCCTCCATCACTACCTTCACAAGCTCAAGAAGGCAAATTTGAATTGAATGGTACAACTGAGAGAGAGAGAGAGAGAGAGAGAGAGAGAGAGAGAGAGAGAGAGAGAGAGAGAGAGAGAGAGAGAGAGAGAGAGAGAGAGAGAGAGAGAGAGAGAGAGAGAGAGAGAGAGAGAGAGAGAGTTATGATACGAAAATTTAGAATTTTTTAAGGGTCCTATTAATATTTAAATCAATGTCATTGGTTTTTAGTTGGTTGCATCTTGTTTATGAACAATCATTAATAGTGACAGTAGGTCACTATGGGCTATTTATTCAACAAGGGTTTGTTTTTTCACCTATTTCTCTAGTTAGAAATTGATGAAGAATAATTATTTTGAGGGAAGTTTTTAGAAGTATTTTATCTCCCTTTCATGTTTATTTCATTATTTGAGTCATCTTCATGAAGTTCTTTCACTTGAAGGAATCATATCTTATTGTAAAAGTTATTTCAATGGATTTTTCTTTAAATATCTATTTTATATTTATGGTGGTCGCTCTCAGAGATTTATAATGTTTTATCATTCATGGAAACTTCCTAATTTTCATGGAGTCCTTTTTATTTTGTCTAAAATGTGTTTTGGTTCATATTCTTCAATTGTGTTTGCCTTTTGGGAACATGGTATGCATCTAAAGTAGTCTAATACAAGTTTGACTATAAATTTGGCTTAAGTACTAGTATTACATCATGGTATATTGTTTTTGGATTACATTACACCATTGTAAATATAAAAATATCATTATAGGATCTAATATGCACACTTTTAATGAGAAGGCACAAATGTCTTTTCAAGATGCAGATGTATGGATTGTAGAAGTGAGATGAAAGATTCTCAAATTCATGAATAAACTTAATACATATCCTCATGTATTCATATATCTTTGGTTATTTTACTATCAATATCAAGTTTTCCCAATTGACTAGATGCTCCAATTCTCTATACATAGAATTTTTGTATTACTTGACTATACCTATAGTCTATATAGTAGCTTGAAGGTGGTTTGATACTTTTATTATGCTATATGAGTCCTTGATAAAGTGACAAAAGTGTGTAGTCGTTTGATAGGTGTGAAAAGCTTATATCTAATGAAGTGGTTCATCTTATCCCTAAAGCAACTAAATAAGACCTAAAAGCCTCCAGCTTGTAGGTCCTTATTTAGACTAAGATCAACATCATCTAGTAAATATTAGTGAGCTTCAAGAAGGAAGATTAAACCATAATGCAAATTCAAATTGTGTTACAAACCCTTGAAGAGAATATAAGTCATTTTGACAATCAAATAAGTCAAGATGAAACTAAGTTGATAAGTTTATTAACATCATCTATAGTACTATCTATAGTACCTTATATGGAAAAGCAAGATAAAATTAACTTAACAATGTCAAAAAAAGATCATCAACTCTTCATATTCAATGAAATGAATTCCCTCTGATGTGGTTATCTCTTAACATAATGGAAAGAGATAACTTAGGGTCTAAACACCTCACACAATCAACATCCTAAAAGGCCATCTACAAGCCTATTTGAGGTACCATTACCATCTTCAGGTCAAGAGAAAAGGTGGAGTGGGTATGAGAGAAGGGTTTAAACCCAATTAGGACTTCAATAAATTTAAAAATCTATTGGGAACATAGTATTTAATAGTGAGATCCTAAACCCAAATAGTAAAGAACACACCATGCTCAAATACCCTAAAAGGACACTTATAAGTGTCTCATAGAACAAACTTATCTCAATGCACATAATGAAGAGGTATAGATGTTGGGTAATTTTGATATACTAGTTGGGACTATAATCAAGATTTAAGGCCATTGGAAAAGAGGGTAAGGTCTAAATACCTTATACACAATCAAATGACCCTAATAGGTAACCTACAAGCCTACTTAGAGGGTCAATTCATTCTCATACCTAAATAAAGAAACAAAGGTGAGTGGGAGAGACTCTAAAGCATAATTGAGGTCTGAAATCAAGTTAAAAACCATTTAGAGGTTATTAATGTAGTAGATGATGTTATTGAACATAAAACATATTCAAGACTCTCTAAACACAATTACAGGATTTATGGGAAGATAAAATGGTCTTGGGCCTGAGTAAAGAAGAACATAGATCTTTGAGAATTTTATAAATTTTATCTCAATAATAACCATAATCATAGGGTTTTTTTAAAAAAATGAATGGAACATCCTATGTTTCAAACTTCCACACATAATTTCTAGCACCTACAAGCTACATGTTGAAATAGGCTAATCTTAAGCCTAAGAGAGGAACAAAGTGCATGTGAGGGACTCTAAGGTCTACCTTAGATTTATATAAAGGATATAATGTCATGAGACCAAATTAAACATGAGGGAATATTAACCAAACTAAGTTTCATGACTCCATGCTCAGTCCTATCAAAACCCTATAATCACACAAGCTACAGTCTAGTCTTGAGGTAAGATTGAGTGTTGAAGACTTTACAAGCATAATTATGGATTGAAAATTTATACATAGAGTGTTAATGACTATATAAAGACATCAATTATCTCCTTGAGGTCACATATATAGCTGATATACCCATTGTTTTTCTCAAACCTTACCCACTCCATTGGTAAGGGGAAGTCTTGAGACTAAGTGTGTCTATTTGGTCTTAAAGCATAAAAAAAAGGTTATAGACCTCATGAATGGATATTGAGGTATTAAATAGTCATAAATAAGTTTTACATACACCTTTAGGTGATAAAAAACCTTAGGATTCAACTCATATGCCCTTGAGGGCTAGTAAGAAGGAGATAAACTCTAAACCCCAAATACCCTGACCAATAACTATGACCATACAAAAGACTAATGAACACTAAAAATAATATAGAATAATTAAGGGGATTTTTTAAATGTATATGAAATATTCCCATATATTTAATTGAGTTTTGAGACCCAAAACTCAAAGTAGATCTCTCTCAAAGCTCAAGAATGCTAAGCATGCCACCTAAGGAGCCACTTGATATACTCATAACATATCCCACACTTTAAATGGTAATTTGAGCCACTTGGGATAGCTGAGGAGGTTATTAAATAAGGTTTTAAAAGTATAAGGAGATAATCTGATGATTTTTTCTTTATGAACAATTGTTAATACCCCAAACAAGTCTTAAACCTCTCTAAAACCCTAATAGTGACAAGTCATGGAAAAAAGACCTCAAATGCATATTTAATGCCACATTTTAATCTAAAATATATTTTATGATATTTATTACTCCAAGGAGGTTACCCAAACATACATTGATACTGATATTACTTGTATGTATTTCCATAAATGCCATGTTTTTATGTGTGTTTTTGTGTTTTGTAGGTGTTTCAAGAAGGGTTGAGCTTCCCAATCTTGGGATGAGATGATTCAGAAGTTTTCCTAGATATTGAAGACCAAAAATATGCTTAGGATATTCTATAGGTGACCAAACTAGACCCATTTTCTAAGGTAGTCTCAAATAGGCTCAAAATGAGACTAAGGCCATTTCTTGGTTTGTATACTTTTACAAGGTCTCAGGACCTCAAAATTGGAATAGAGGTTGGTGATTGAATAGGTAAATTGAATAAAATTATTTTTGGGGATTTCACATGTGTGACATAATTCTGTATCAATAAAATAGGATCTTAAGTAAGGAGGCCTAATTTAAGAGAGAGAAAGGTGAAAAAGTGGGCTTCCACCTTAGATTCTAAAGATGAAATTTGACATGGAGATGTAAGTTAATAATGGGTCTTATAATATCACATTTTTTTATAAATATCATCTATAAAACTCCATACACAAGGAGGTTTATATGTTTTTAGGGCTACAAGGAAATTAGGCCTAGTGAAGGGTTAATAAGGAAAAATGAGTTTTTGGGAGCTGTTAAAGGAACCAAAATGGTTTTTTAAATAATTTATAACATATTTAAATACCATTCATGGAATTTTGATTAATTTAATAAGATTCACTTGAGTTTTGGGCTTCTTGGACCAAACTAAGTGTGGGAAATGAAGAGTTTCAAGACACCTATGCACATGAATGATGGAATGGTAGGTCTGATGATTTTATTAAGGAATTTAAGATGTTTAATGAGTTGCTTAGAATAATTTCATGGATAATTCATTATTTAAATTCCCATTTTTCACTCCTATCATGCAAAGAAGGGCAGCTTTCAAGAAGCTACTCAAGGTACCAAGCAAGTTTGTAACCCCTATGTTACATGGAGGGTCAGAGCATATTAAGGATTGAGACACATGGAAATGGATTTCTATTGTGACTATCTCATAACTTTATTTCTTATTTTAAATCTCATATAGACTTGTCAATTTTTTCTTATTATGCCCCTCTTTCTCTCTTCACACTTCTCTATATAAGTAGCCATTTTTTGCTAATTTTGTAGAATCCACATCTAGTATGGTAAATACTTGATGGTTTTAATATTGATTTTTTTATTTAAATAAAATATTTAAAATTGTTTTTTAGTTCTAAATCTTTTTTTCTAAGTGTGTGAAGTAGTGCATATTGAATGACAAGTGATAATCTTCTATCCTTATATTCACCCTACTATTTCATGTTTTGTACAAGAAGTCTACTCTTTAACAGGCCACATGAAGTGTATTTAATGTATTTGTTTATCTTTAAGATTAAATAAAATCATTATTTTATACAATCAGACCTCTTGTTCATCCACCTTGAAGAAGTGCATTGCATATCACCTTCATGTTTGAAATACTTATTTTAGAAAAATCTAAGATGTTGAAGTCAGTTTTTTGAGTCATATTTCATAGTTCAAGTAAATATAATTATATTGGATATTATATTGGTGTATCATCTTAATAATATGGGTATTATTTCATGTTTTCTCTATCTCTTTTCATCTCAACAAGCTAGTAGTATAGGTGATGAGATCAAATGAACGTATTTAGGGAGCTAACCCTTTAATCTAGAAGTTTAGCTCTATTATATGAAACCCATAGGCCTAGGGGTAATCCAATGTTTCACAAAATTTGGATAAATATTGAACTACCTCTCCAAGGTTTAAAAACTGAGTGATAATAGTTAGTTTTCAAAACCATTTTGTTTCATCAAATTTGGTGACTTTGTGTAAAAACCCTAAATGAAAACACTAATATGAAAAATTAGGAGAATAATATAACAATGATAAAATTCCCTAATTTATAACTAATGTATTCAATAAAATCACAAAAAATAATAAAGTGTAAGGAGAAAATAAATATTTAGCTATAAAATTATGCGTCTAAGAGAAATCAAGATCTGAAACTTGTGTAGAAAGATATGGTGGATGGAATTCAGAATATAAAAATAGATCTAAAACTAGACAATATCTAGAGCTAGAATATTCTATAGGTTTTGAGTTCTTATCCAATCTAAGGCACTCATGTCCACTATAGTGAGGAAATGAAGGTTTCTAGGTTCTTTTTGCCTTTGTCTGTAAAGCCTATATCTAGTGTGGGAGTTTATGATCACTTATGGAGACCAATATATATTAATTTTCCTTTAAAACCCATATTTCCTTTACATGTGAATAATAATACAAATAAATGGGGGAAATTTTTCAATAGTTGAGGTTGGGTGAGACCTCAACACCCCATGTGTTAAGCGTTTCCTACATACTAATACTCTGAGGTGGGATAAAAATTCATGTAGTTATCACATGTTATGGTTATGTGTGAATAATTAGTACAACATGTTATTTGTTAGTGAAATAATTATGTGATTAAGTTATTTCATTATGACTTGTGACCTATATAATGTGTTCAAACTTAAGCTCTAGGATACTAGGGTTTTATGAAATTATAATTAGGAGAAATAGATATCTTGTTCCTAGTGTGTAAGTTTGATTCTAGTGATTTTAGATGTGGAATACCCAATTTTTAAAAATGGTTTGAATTTTTTTTATATAGTCATATCATTAAAAATATTTTGATTAGGTCTCATTAGGGACATGGATCAACCTTCATAAAGCTTTGAATTTGGAAAATTAATCATTATTTGGTAAAAATTAAGAAGAGGGGGAGGACACTAGAGTGGTGCATTATAATCCCCTATGGTTCTCTTTTCTAATGGGTGATTTTATCATGTTTAGTGTTAGGTAGGGCCTAAAAGGTTGATAATATTTATTTAAATAGGATAAAGTTCATTCAAGGGTCATATATCAGTTTAGAAGAGTGTGTAAGATGGTCTAAAGTGATCAAAAGGGGCCCTACGATAGGTCTAGAATGATGAGCCATATAAATGTCATAATTTTAACCCTGCTTATCTACCCTTTTAGCCATAAATTCCCAATTTTTCCTATATGCCTTATATGTTTCCCTATTTTAAGTACTAGAAATCATGATGATATCTATTAACTATGTTTATAAGAATAAAGTTAGTTTTTATCTTGTTATTAAAGTTGAATGTGCTATATTTTATTATGATGCTTCTGCTTCTTTTTTTGTGTGTTGAGTAACTTGAGTGACATGACCTATATGTATTAACCAGAAAGTTATGTCATGTAACAATGGGATGAATTTTATATATATGTAGTCATAGCACCATATTGTGTATGGGGAAATCATGGCCTATATTCAATAGGTTATGAACTTGTAGACACTAGGGACTGTAGTATCAAACATGAATAACTACATGTAACTTTCTTTAGCATGTAGAGATTGTAGCAACTAGTATTTCTATTGATTTTCATCCAATGGAAAAAATTGGATAAAATCATGCATGGATCTATATAGGCATACATGATGAGGATAAGTTGGAATGTTGATCGTTTTTACTAAACCACATTTTATTTCTTCCATCTTCCCAACAACATCACCTTTGTTTCTATCTTGTAGCCATTACTAGCTACATTTTCCATAATATGAATATTATCAACTTGTAATTTCTCATTAAGAAATAACCATAGCCTCCTTTGTGTATATATGAGAACATAGATGTAGGATAAGCTAATGGATAATATAGTAAGAGGATAGATAATCTAAGTGTGACCAAGTAATATCAATTTCATCCATTTCAATCTTATTGTATAAATCTTTAATTGATATAGGATATGATTAAATCCAATAGTTTGTAGTAAACATGTTTTGATTCAAAGGGAAGGATTGTATCTCAAGACCAAATGAGGAGGGACCCTCAAGAGGACTTTTACGGAAGATACCAACTTGTTAGAGTAGATAAATATATTTAATTTCCATGTATTCATTTCCATTTCCTTAATTATGTAGATGTTGCTTGAATATTATAGAATATTTTAGTATTGTGAATACATGTTGATTTATTAAGGAAGTTTCCAAAACATTTCATTCCATTCAAATCTATTTATATCATTCATGCAAGTATGATTTCATTTCAAATAATTTAAATTTATGCAATTTATACTTTATTCAAGTGTGCCTATATGTGATTGACATAGTCAGTAAGTGAATGAAGTGTGTAAATATATTGACATCAACTTACCAAGTTAAAACACTCATGGGTTGGTAATTAATGAAGTAGTTGTTTTATGTATCAAGTGGTCATTTCATCCTATGAGCATAGGTGAAGTTGTACAAGATTTTTAGCTTTAATTTGTGGTCAATTATGCTCATCATTTTGGTGTTCCTATCAGGGAAGGTGTTTAACACTTGAAATCTCCAAGATTGACAATATCTCTGTCTCCTTTTTTGAATTCCTAGATTAATTTTTTTTATTTTATAGCTTAAACATTTCATAATTTATAGATAAACTATTTAATTTATATAAGGGTTCAATCAAAAAAATAAAAAAACAACACAAGTTATATTAACGCTATGCAGGGTAGGGTAGACAAATAAAAATTTGTTTGATTTACCTACATAGAGAATGGGATCATCTAGGTATATAATTTCCTAAGAAGTTGATAGAGATACAATCCATAACAACTAAGTAATAAGAGTAAAATATTAGAGACCATCTACAATTATTGGTAGAAGATCTAGAAAAAGAATTATTCTTGGTTAAGATGGTATCACAAGTTAGGAATCTAGAAAAGGAAGAGGTTTATTATAATCACCTAAAAGTGGTATTTAGATGCTAAGAGTGTTGCTTGAGACAACATATTCCTAGATTAGTCCTAGACCTATTTTAAATCCTTTATCACAATTTTTTAGCCATTATATAGACCACAAACATCTACGATCAACTCAAACACAGTACTAAAACTGTATTCCTAGATCCTCACCCATTTTGCCTAGTAACTTACCATTTGGACACTAGTGCCACATTAAGGACACTAGAGCCACATGGTGCTAGTGTCCCCAACTTGGTACTAGTGTCCCTTTCCCTAACTCTCCCAAAGGGATATATTTTCAAATGTATTACCTTCCTAAGTTTGGCCTAAGTACATTTTATTATCCACACAAGCTACAAATCACTATAAATATAAGACTATTATAAATATATCCACTAGATGGAAAATAGATGCAAAAATCCTATTAAAATAAGAAATAATTTGAGTAAAATTAAGGTAATTGATCCTTATTCTTCCATCCTTTTGCATACTACCATATACATCTACCCTAAGCCTAGATTTTAAAGATTTCCAATCTCAAGCACACTCAATGAATTCAAGACCACTCTCATTCTATCATTAACTTATACTTGCACCAAGCACTAGGTGGTAGAACTACATTGGTCTTGATCCCTCCTCAAAGTATTTGTATGTCAACAACTCTCTTCATAATGGGGTGTTGAGGATGTCCAACCCATCCAATAACGAACACACATTTTTATCTCATGCCATAATTTAAATGAGGATTAGGCTTTTCATAGTAAATAAAACATTTTAATAATAATAAAGAGTTTCATATCTTATGCACATAGGTATAGAACCCAAAAACATAGGCATAATGCTATCAGAAAATATGAATAGTCTTGTTAAGAGGACATGATCACCATTTTAAAAACACTTAAGCAATATGGCACTACTATCCAAGTGAGGTGATATTATCCAGTGAATAATCAAATTAAGGGACCCTATTTATGACACTCATACCTATCTATAACCAAATTTTTAAAACCTAAATCTTTCATAATGGTCATTTTCTAGATAAGTTTCTATTTGCACATATTTATCACTATTTTTAAAAAGTCAAAATAATTAAAATTCCATAAAAAATCAATGGTTATTTATTGCATATTAGTTCACTAATTTAGACAACTCATCCATTTAATTTAACTTAGTATTTACATAGCTAAAAACCTAAAAGGTTAAATCATTTGGTGAACCCACCATACTTCAAATATTGCTTAAAACTTATTTTACATTCTCCAAGTTTTTTTACAATAAATTATGGATACATACTTTTATTTTTCAGATTTTTTGGAATAACCTAGCTAATTAAAAAAAAATTCACATTAGGGTTTAAATTTATTTAGATATAATTTAAATTTTTGTCAAAGCAACCTTAAATTCAAAAAGACCTAACCCTAGACACACTTATGGTTTGTATCTTTTTTTAATTTTCATACTCATGTTTTACTTCCAAAATATTAGATTTGTTTCAATATTTAATTTTTTCAATCTTTCTAAGATTAACATTCTTAAAAGTTTCAAAATATACAAAACTTGTTTTCCTACCTTCCAAACTATAATAGAAAAATTTACCAATAATTTGATGAAACTAATAAGAAATAATTTAAAAAATTGTGTCCAAACATATGGATATGCAAGATTATTTCATCAATATTATTCATGAGTAAACCCAAAAAAATAATTGTAAATCTTCAACTCTCCCAGTTAATGATGTTGTTACACTTCCAGTGGGGCCAACTCAACCAACTCAGCTAACATAACCTAAGATTTTAATTAAAAAACCATTATTGATGGATACATCTCTTATGGCTATTTAATCCAATATAAATATACAATCCATTATGCATGAGATCCATACTCTAAATTTTAAGGTGTTACATCTCAAAAAGGAATCCACTAGACCATCACATGCCTTGGATTATAAGATTTTATTACATACACATTTAACACATCACATAATGGAAACTCCTTTTCCGTCTATTTTTGTGGCACCTAAGCTTACATTATATGATGGTAAGGGTGACTCAAATCATCATCTTAGATATTTTCATGTAGCATGCTTGGACTATGTGTCTAATGATAGGATTCTTATGAAGTTTTTTCCATGTAGTCTCAAGGATTATGCCCAATAATGCTTCTATGGTTAAATAAATCAATCTATCATCGAATTAAATCCTTTATCCAACATTTTTCTATCACATTTATCTATAAATATTTTAATCTATAATACCATTCAATTCTTTATCTGACAAGTTTCTAGCACACTTCTCTATAAACATCAATGATAATATATCATATGAATAAGTGGCATAGTTAAATCAAAATTCAAATGAGCCAATCATAGATTATGTCTTATGATACAAGCAAATATTAGCCAAATTTACTAGCCCCATCGTAGATATAGAGATTCAAGAAATATTTAAATAGAATTTCTTGCCCACATTACATGAAGTTATCTTATTCAAGAAATTTCCTACAATTATTGATTTGTGCCACATAGTCAAGGAAAGAAAAGTTAATTTCTTATAAATGGGCAAACTTAAGTACATAAATGGATTATAATAAACTATTAAGAGTTAAAAAAAACCTCTATACAAGGTAAGGGCCATAGAAAATAAGAGTTATAAAAATGCCATAGTCAATGCAAATTTTGGGCCATCTCCTAAATTGGTTTTATCTACTCCTCAGTGTAAAGTCTTCACTAACCTTCCATAGTCACCAACACAAGTTTTACAATATCTCTTGGAATGAAATATCATATCTCTCCCTCCAATTAAAGAGCTTGATATGACACAACCTCTTATAAATAAATATGATTCAAATGCATTCTAAGAATATCATAGGGCACTAGGCCACATAAAAAATAGACGCATCAACCTAAATCACAAGATATAATTGAAGATAATATTATTAATGTGGGCACACCCATATAGTATCCAAAACCACATCAAATAGATTTTTTGGAACTAAAGATATTTTAGATCCATTCCTAGATCATATAATGAATTAGGTAGGGGAACATAAATTATTCATTATACATACCAGGCACATCCATAACCAACTTCATATCACATAGTTACAGAGGAGGCACATCCACTACATAACATTATTAGCATGTACCATATTATAGTTCTACCTAGAACATTTATCACATTCTTAGAGAAGGAGATTATGGATGATGATAAGATCTACATTCACTCTTTATATGAGCATACATAGACCACCATCCTATCCAAAGTGTTATGGTTGATAATGGGTCAAGCATAAGCATATGTAATATGACACTCTTACATAACTTAGGCTACACATAGTAGGATATATCCCCTAGATTGGCCACATTTAGAGGTCCATTAGGGATATTGTGCTTCCATTATAGGTTGGACTAGCACAAATAGCCACATGGTTCCTAGTAGTACCTAGTATAGGTGTATTCAATATATTATTAGGTAGGTCATGGTTATATAATCTTTTAGCCATATCATATATCATGCAATTATGCCTAAAGTACATACATGTAAATAAGGTGGTTAAAGTTGAGGGTATCTAATATGAGTATCCTCTACCTATCCCATAGGTAGTTTTAGTGCAGTTACCAGCTATAATTCTAGCATAGACATAGATTATAGTTTTAAAACCATTAATAGATTCTACATAGTTACAAGTTATAGTTGAGAGTAGATCTCCTATGGATATATCATATATTTTAGTAGATCCACTAGTGTAGGTAAAATCTACTCCTATGATATTGACACATATGCATAATCTCCCATAAGTACCATTATTAGAGAGACCCCTACATCAGAGATATGCCATAGATTTTAGGGGACATTCCTCTAATTAGTTTATGTTGAGATAAATTTTATTAGGTTGTAGGGGTTTTTAGCATAGGGCACACATGTTGCCTACAACTTATTCTTCTACCAGATGGGTTCCTAAGACCCCTATAGTTCACAATACATCACAGTCAATGCCATATCTTCATAAGATCACTACATAGGTAAATTCAAGCACAGACTATTCTACATAATATATTTTGTGATCACATTTTCCCTTTCACATAGCACACATAATCATAGTTTTTATTATTCAACATATGTCATAGTGATATTGAGTCTCCCATAAGACCCATTAGTTAATAGGGTTCCTAATCCTTATACGCACTCCATTATCTCTCTCACTCCTTGTGCATAGTTTATTTTCATTTGATTATACATAGATTATTTCTAGAAAAAACAAAAAATAAGACATAGATTATATTTCTAAAACCATTAATAGATATTACATAGTTATTAGTTATAGCTGAGAGTACATCTCCTATGGATATATCATATATTCTAGTATATCCACTAGTGTAGGTGAAATATACTCCTATGATATTGACACATATGCATAATCTCCCATAAGACCATTATTAGAGAGACCCCTACATCAAAGATATGTCATAGATTTTAGGGGACCTTCATTTACTTAGTTTATGTTGAGATAAATTTTATTAGGTTGTAGGGGTTCTCAACACAGGGCACACATGTCACCTACAACTTATTCTTCTACCAGATGGGTTCCTAAGACCCCTATAGTTCATAATGCATCACAATCAATGTCATATCTTCATAAGATCACTACATAGGTAGATTCAAACACAAACTATTCTACACAATATATTTTGTGATCACATTTTCCCTTTCACATAGCACACATAATCATAGTTTTGTTATTCAACACATGTCATAATGATATTGAGTCTCCCATGAGACCCATTAGTTATTAGGGTTCCTAATCCTTATACACACTCCATTATCTCCCTCACTCCTTGTACATAGTTTATTTTCATTTTATTATACAAAGATTATTTCCAAAAAATATAAAAAATAATATAACATGTTAAAATGTAAAAACATTCAAATATTACTATGAAAACACAAATTGTATGGATTGTATGCATTGTTATGTTTATATTTATTCTACTTTCTAGATATTACATATTTCTAGATATCTTAGTATATTCATTTTATCATACATATATGATTCAATTGTTTTTACTGAGTGCTCACAGATTACATACATGACTCCAATCCACTATATTGATCCAAAGCTACTATCATCTACCCACTGGGGGGATACACACTAATCCAAGTTTCACCCAACAACTCAAGGGCATTTCATACATAGTTTATATTACTAGGTTCTATCATTACACTCTATACATTCCATTTTATGCATTGATATATCTTGATATTGATCATTGATACTACTCAAACTTTTTTTACTATCACTAGTTTAGACTCAGCTTATGTACATCCTAGCATTTACACAAATTTGTACTAATTAGTTATACATACTTTCATTTCTATACTTATTAGTTTAGACTTGATCGTGTTTCCTATACTTCTTCCATTTAGAGGGAATTTAAATATGCCATTTCTCATTGTCTCTACACCAATTATATATTTGTATTAATTGGACATGTGCCCATGTCCCTTGTATGTGTTTTCATGATTCTATATGCAATCATTTCAACATGTCATTCTATGTGGATCTAATCCAAATTAGTTTTTGCTTGTGTATGTGGACATTTGAATATGTCCTTATATGTCTTCCATTCTTATATTTAATGACATGTGACCATGTCCATTTTATTGTGTCCCCTTGGCCTAATTTTATGTTCCTCATGCATTTTATATGTATGTTTTCTTATATGCATCTTCACAATGACTCTTATCTTTACTTGTTACACACATCAATTTTTTATTCCATAAGGGACCTCATGCATCTACCCTTCCTACTTGCGTGCCTAATGAACATCATGCCCCATCCCCCTAAGTACCTACTTAAATTTTATGTTATAAACATTGATTACATATATATTAACACACTTGTATAATATTAATTTCCAACATACATATTACATTACCTAATTTTTCTCAAATTCTTTTACATTTTGATGTTATGTTTTCACATTATAGTGGGTTTATATGTAATTGTCATATATAGGCCTTGAATAACACATTTTTAAGACCTATTTTCTTTTGAGTATAGTTATTTCATATGTCAACAACTACCCTCAAAAGAGGGGCATTCATAAGGGTTTTTCATAGAGATCAGGATCCTACATTGTTATTCATAGATCATTTTCAGCAAATAGGCTCAGTTTTAGAAATTAGACATAGGAAAAGATAGGGACTCAATAAGTAGTTTATATTACCCAAATTTTAGAGTAGATAGACATTAACACCTATATTGGAACACTAGTACCATGGGGCACTAATATCCATTACATGTCACTACTATCTAGTAGCCCTAACTTTAGGGTAGTTTTGATTATCTAAAATAATACACTAGGTACAGTAAAAATTTTCACAAATACAATTATAGGTTTCATAGTTATGTTTAGATTTTTCTCAAATATACTCATTTTATCTTAGATTCATATTAGTTTCTCATATTAGGGGCATGTGCATGACACATAGTTTTCATATGCTTAGTTACACAAAGGTTGATTAGATGAAATGGTAAACTCCATGACATTTTGTACACTATATACACTTGTTATAATATACCATGTTGTCACTAGTTTTATGCCTTAATCTACCTGTAGTGGTTAGCATTCCTGAGTGACCTAGATATGCCTAATATACCTGAGTGGTTGTGCAAATGACATACATAGTTAGAAATACCTAGTTAGATAATTTCAATAGTTTATGACATTTAATTTTAGATGCATATACTTCACACAAGTGGGAAAGGATTGATTTATAGCCTATTTGATTCTTGATCCACACATATGAGAGTGTTAGACACAATTATGGTCTTATAAATCTATTCAAAAGTCTTTATCCATCGATTAGGTATGGGTAATGATGGATTCATATCATACTTGAGTTATTGTGCCAACCAAATATGAGGATTAAGAAATCTATCATCTCAATCCAAGCTATTAAAAAAAATTATTACTATATAAACTCACACACATAGGTTGTTACTAGGTTTATGCATTGGCTTGCATACCCAATCAGGTTTATTTGTTTCTTTCATCTTTCCTATCTCTTTACTCAACTTTAATTTTATTTATTTAACAATTTTTTTCTTTTGATAATCTCTTATGTAAGGACTAACTTTTTCATGTTTCATTCTAGGTCATTGCTTTGGATCATGTTTCACATACATAGACCTAGCTTCACATAATCAGACTCAAATACACACACTTCACTTCCTAGGTAACTTTAGGTACACTTAATTTTCCTTTATACTAGCTATTTTTATTTGTTACATTTTTAACATAAAGAGGGACCAAATGTAATCACCTAAAAGTGGTATATGGATGCTAAGTGTGTTTATTGAGATAACCTATTCCTAACTTATCCCTATACCTATCTTAGAGCCTTTATCACACTTTTCCAGTGATTGTACAAACTATAAATATCTATAGTTAGATCAAACATAGTCCTAAAACTACATTTCATAGATCATAACCCATTATTCCCAATAGCTTGATAGTTGGACATTAGCACCACATTAATGACACTAAAGCCACATGGCACTAGTGTCCTCAATTTGGCACTGGTGTCCCTTGACCTAACTCTCTTGAATAGATATATTTTCAAACATATGCCCCTCCTAAGTTTAACCTAATCACATTATATTATCCACATAAGCTATGGATCACTATAAATACAAGATTATTATACCTCTATCCACTAGATGTAAAATAGATGAAAAAATCCTAATCAAATAAGAAACAAGTTGAGAAAATTTTAGGTAATTGATCCCTATTCTTCCCTACTTTTGGATACTACTATCTATAGCCACCCTAATCCAAGATTTTAAATATTTTAAATCTCAAGCACACTCAAGGCATTAAAGACCACTCTTATTCTAGAATTTACTTGCACTTACAACAAGCATTAGGTGTGAGAACTAAATCAGTCTTGATCCCTCCTCATAGTATTGATATGTAGGAAACTCTCTTCATAGTGGGGTGTTGAGGATGTCCATCATATCTTATTAAGGAACACATATTTTCATCTCATTCCATACTTTCAAGGAGGATTAGGTTTTGTATACTAAATCAAATATTATAGGAATAATACAAATTTCTATATTTTATGCACATAGGAATAAAACCAAAAACACAGGCACAAGTGCTACCATAAAATAGTAATGGTCCTATAAAGATGACACTAGCACCATTTTTTAGGACACTAAAGTAGAATGGTGTTACTATATGTATACACATAATATTTTAAAACTTTACCACTTGATAATGCTTTATATCTTATAGGAACTTGTTACGACTCAATCTCTCTAAGTGTAAACCTTAAGGGATGCACTGATAAATGGGTGGGTAGACCATTGGGGATTTGTAACATTATTTTACCTTTTATCCACTTGTTATCTACACACTTGTCTCCTAAAATAATTCCCATAAGCTTTGCCTCTTATGATGTAACCTCTTCTAGTATTTTTTCACCTTTATTATCTCTTTCCCAAACCTAAAACCATTTTTGGTAGTTTACATAATTATGTTAGCCACATCGACCTTCTATTTTTATTTAAAAATCTTTCTAATCACTAGGTCAGTCATGGCCGACATAGTTCATAACCTAGTTAGTTTTTTGCCAATTTTAATACTAGGTCGATTAGGTCAACTTGTCATCCTAAATTTATGAAAATTTTTAGGGTTAGATCCACCTATATAAACATATGCATTTCACCATTTATAAAATAAGAGAATAATAAGTAATATATAATGCACATATACTTATCCACCGTTCTACTTGAGGAACAAGTTTAGGGTTTCATACTTTCTTTGGAGATATAGATCTTGTCTTATAGAGAAGTATTTTGAATGCATTGATAGGTTTTGTAGCCTAGGGATGATTTATCCTTGTCATCCTTACATACCAAAATAACCTATTGTGAATCACCTTGGTGAAGAGAGAGATTGAGGCTCAATTGGTTAATCTTCAAAGGTAAGTATTACTAAATTTGTTCCTCCAATGCAAGAGTAGATAGATATGTATTTGCACTTTTCTTCCATGCATTAGGATTATATATACATTAACATGCATATATGTATTTTATTCATGTTTAGTTTTAGTGTTTATTACCCCCACTTTGTGCTATAAGCTTTGGTGAGCACTAGATTAGATTTTGCTTTACTTATTATTAGTTTAGTGAATATGAAAACATAGGACCTAATTAGGGTTATTATGTGGTTTTACTTGATTAGAGGCTTTGGAACCCTCCCTTTTGATATTATTGTGGTAAGAGATCCCTTGGATGGGTTTAGTAGATCCATATTGTTCATGACCTCAATTATATAATGTATCCCCAATCAGAAGTGTAAGTAGAATCTATCTTCTCTGAGATAGGATTGATTTGTAGATTTGTGTATTTCTCATTGCATACATTATGGTGAACCCAACATGAATCTAAACCTTTTAGGTTTTATATCATGATTTCATTTCTATCATTTTATTACTTTTTGATATTTGTGATACTATGTCAACCTAGATAGTATAGTTATAACTTTTATGCACATGTTTAATAAATAATAATATCAGAATGACTTTATTATTTGTGTGTAGGTCTTCATCAAATATAAGTTACTAAATTGGATAGGTCAACATAGTACTCTACTTTAGTACCAAATAAAAAATTAAGTAAAAAAGATTGACTTAATCTTTCAATCAACATCCAAATCAACAATCTAAGCCAGCTAGTTCAACTTAGTCTTTTAGTCAGCATCTAAATCAATAAACTAAGTTGGAAAAGTTGACTTAGTCTTTTAGTTAGCATCCAGATCAACAAAATAATTAGATCAAGTCAAATTAGTATTCCAATCAACATCTAGATCAATAAACTAAGTCAAATAGGTAAATTTAGTCGTCTTATCTTGTTGTAGCACATAAAGTTTTATAGAACTAAGTCAAACTAGTTAACTTAGTTTGTATAATTTGAAAGTAATATTTAAGCTACTTAAATTTTTTTGTAATCCTTATCATCCTCTAACCCACCAAGGTTCCTCTTTTTCTCTTTATTAAATTAGTACTTCATTACAATTTTGTTTTATGCAAGTGTGCAGTCTTCAAAATTACAATCCTGTATCAAACTAAGTTGACCTAATAAATTTGGTTCTATAGCCTATGTTTTTTGTAAAATACTAAGTTGACCTGATTGAATTTGTTCTTAAAGACTCTTACTTCCATAGAATAATAGTGACCCAATTGACTCTATTATATATTATTTGTATGTAGTGTCATCTGAACCAACTCTATACCATTCTTTATTTTGTAATTAACAACTATTTTCTAGTAATTACTTCACACTTTCATTTTCAATTGTTTGCATGCCTAGAGTAGCTCACATAGTATAATTAGGTGGTTTTTAAAATTTATATTTAGTTACACTATTTTTATCTTTTTTCACACACTAACAAAAACATAATACTCAAAATGTATTTAACATTTATCTTGCCAAGGCCTACCTGCTTAGATTTCATCACCAAGGGGGAAGTCAGCTTAGTTTTCTATCCAAGTATAAACACATGGTTAATAATATGTAAGGGTAAACCACCCATCACCCTTATCACTATGGGATTATAAAGTGAGGGGTTTGGCCTTAATACCAAGCTATTACCATTACCAAGACATATCCCTTTTAGCTTAAACATCTTGAAACCATCCAGAAATTGATTTATAGTTCCTTATTTTTAGCCAAATTCCCTGTCACACATAAACTAACACTTTATGATAATCTAACAACACTCAGAATGACCACTTAGTTATAATTTAATTTTTAGTTTAGTGTTTTCTCTCTGATCATTATGTGTTGTATTGGAAAAATTTGTATTAGCCAATGTTAGTGTAAGGTTTTGTGTTGTGTGTCCCAATTCTCTTATTCTGATTGATCCAGTTGTTTGTGTGTGCTTCCATTTCTTACTTCAATTACATTTTCAAATTTCTCCCTACTTTTAGCAAATTATCATTCTATTCAACATTGTCTCTTACAAATTGAGTTTCCTATCCTATCAACAATACTAAATCAACCTGGTTGACTGTGTATTCTTTTCTACCAATCATTTTATAGTATTAAGTTGACTCAATCAACCCTATATTATTATAAGACTATGTTTTCCCCTATCTATAGTACTAAGTTGGCCTGGTCAACCTTGTATTCTTTTTTACTAATCAGGTTATAGTACTAAGTCAACTTGGTCAACCTTGTATCCTTGTTAGTTCAATTTCACACCATGTTTGTAATACTAAGTTAACCTAGTCAACCTTATTCTATGTTTGGTTGATTCGATCTTAATTTTGCATCCTTCTATATAAATAATACAAAGTCAACCCTATCAACTTTATACACTTTGATTGATACTATTTTATGTGGTTATCTGGTCTCATTTCATAATGGTGTCATCTTTTTAGCCTCTACTTAGTCAATAAAATTACATAATTAAGGATTTATATTAGAACCTCACTTATTTTATTACTTCAGATGAAACTATTCAATTTTTTCCTTCATCTTTTCCTAATCCAAAACCAATCACTACATAATGTAATGTAGTTGATGTCCTTCATCCTAGTCCTCCTCCTAATACAAAGGTTTTTAATCCTCCACCCAATACCCTTACTACCACCAACACTAATAATATCTCTCCTAATAATGCTAATACCCCACCTTCAAATACTAATGCAAAAATCAACACAACTCAAATTCTTTCATAAATAATTCAATAAATGAACATCATGCAAAAAACTAGCCATTTCCAAAAGATGCAAATGCAACAACATTTATTACACATGACTATTCAACCACCTCAAGTAATCATGTATCAACCAAATCAAAATTTTATCCCTCCTCCTCTTACATATGCTAATGTAAATATCATCCCTCAACCTATTTTGCATAATATAAATATTCAATATCTTCAAAATGAGTCTTTGTCCCCACTCATTACATCCATAGATATTGAAAACATTTTTCCAACTATCATATATGATGGGACTAAGGACCCTACGATATTTATTAAGTATTTTGGTAATCTCTATAAGTAATGGGTCCAAACTAACACCTTTACTACCACCAAGCTCTTAGATAAAACCTTTGATGGTGATGCACTAGAATTGTATATCCAACTTCCTAGACATTCCATCTCACAAATAGAGGATTTAGGAAATGCTCTAGTGAAGGAATTATAATATTTTGACCTTCCTAAAAATTACCTTTGCCATTTCATCAATGCCAAACAACCTTATAATGAATTTGCTCACACTTTCATCAAATAATAGAAGTCTCTAGCTCAAAAAGTGAATAATAACATGAATGATTCTAAACTTTTAAAACTGTTTCTTACTACTCTTAAATCTCCCCTTCAATAAAAAGTTCAAATATTTTCCCCTAAAACTTTAGAAAAATCCTTAGACTAAGCAAAAAGGGAAGATTTTCATATGACTCAATTTGAAACACCTCAAAAAACTATTAAAGAACCTTTCCAATAATTTTCTCATAACATTTAGTCATCCAAGCCTCCCCAACCTCAAATAGAGTATACAATTTAACCAATTTTAACCCAACCCACCCTCCCTTGAGTATATAACAACTTAAGAATAAATTTCCACCCTCTAAACCCATGAGCTTTGATCTTTCTAAACTTCCTCCAAATGGTACAATATTGATAAGTTTTGATAGTAGCATGCTATTATAGGTCATTATCATGATCTTCATCAATTTTTTATTGATTCCTTATTTGTTCCACATTTCAATTTGATACTCTCATAGAACAACATTATCAAGACTATCTTCAAGCTTCTCAAAGTAAATTTAAAGAGCCAAAATCACATCAACATCAACTACATAATGAAAAAAATATATCCCATACTTACACCTCATCCACTAATGTTGTTCAAACCATAGTTGATCCTTCTTCCTACACTAATAATTAAAAGATAGATAACATGAGAAAAATAATACATATTATTTCATCCATTGAACCTCAACCTCTTAGGTCACATGAACTAAAAGATTACCTAGTTTAAATTCCTTCTCCAAAGCATATCATACATGGTCCTCCTTTACCTCCTTTAACTCTTCATATCTCTCCTACACATCCCATGTCACATTTAACATCCTTAAAATATAAAAAACCAACACATTTACATATCTCCAAATGCACCTACCAATGTGATGCAAATCATTTTAATGGTTCAATGTTATGTCAATCCATCTCACATGTGGGGGTTTTTGTGATGCCCATCCACATGGCCCTTCAGACCTTGGGGTATATTTTGATGCCCATTCCTAAATCCACTTACCCATTGGGGCATTTTACATTCACTCTTATTCTACAATGCATAATAATAAACAAATTTAGATTCAAAAATATATTTTGAGACACATAGGCTTGTATTCACATGCTCATCTTTGATATAGATGCTAGCATAGATCTTTATTATTATTTGTTGTGTCATATTTATTTATTTTGTTCACTTTACATTTTTTATCCACACTTTAATAGCATCATTATTTCCCTTTACATTCTTTGGTTTTCTTACACATTACATTTGGCATTTTTTTAAATTTTGGTTCTTATATATCTATTTCATTTTTATCATTTTTATGTCATTATTTTCCTTAGTAGCTTTATGATTATTTCCCCCATTATTTACCATTCACCTCATTGCTGTTCACATTTTGAGTTTTAGTGTAAGACCATAGATAGGACTAGGCTCTCCTCACAAATTACCACATTAAAACATCTTTAAACAACTTTTTGGGATGACTACTACTTTTATTGGTGATTATACTAGATCCATTGTAGGTTAGTATGGATTTTCTAGTGACATGACTATCATAACATATCCCCATACCTTTCATTTCACTATCTTACCTCCTTGTGATCAGATATGAGCATATTCATTAGTATATCACTTATTACATAGATGGATCTCTTATAATCCCCACATTTCCCTTATTTCCTTTCATTTGAGGCTCACATGGGTCAATTTTGAGATTGCACACTTATGGGAAATTATAGGAGTATTTAGACACCTTAGTCTTTAGGTCCTTTTCTCTAGTGACAAAATGTAATTTCTCTTGTATTTATCACCTATTTCACTTGTGTTTGGTTCTCTAATCCGTATGGAGGAGGAGGAATAGAAAAATCCAAAACAAGTTAAAATCTAAACCATAAAATATAAATAAAATGCAATGATTCAAAATCAAAAGTAATCTTAAAAGTCAAAAATAGGTGATATATATTTGGAACATCTCTTATTTTAGTCAAATCTCAAAATTCATAGTTGGTCTCATGATAGAGATGAGGTACATTAGGGTGTGGTAAGCTAATAGACTAAAGTAGTGTTAGGTTGTGGAGCTAAAAGCTTCACATGTATACAAACATGGAGGAGGAAGTTGCTAAGTGTTACAGTAATCAGCATCAATCAAGTCAACTGACATCGATCAGGGGTGGACAGGAAGCTGCTGACATTAGTCATGGATCAGCTGATGTCGGTCATCTCTAGATAGATAGTGACTGGCGTCGGTCACCTATGCAATTCTAGAACTGTTAGTTGACAAACTATTAGTTTAACAAACTGGTTATTTGCATGTAAAGACTAATTTTAGTCTTGGAGCTACGTTTCTAATTATTGTAATTAGGAAGTCTAATTATTGTTTGCATGGGATCTATATAATAGACTCATGGGGCTATATTGTAATTAAAGGACAAGGAAGAGATCCTTCCGACTGTAAGATCTAGGTTTGTAGTGTGCAAGACCAAGTTGATCTACAGGTTGTGCAAGATCAGGTAGAGATCTACATGGTAAGTAAGATCATTTGATTTGCAGGTTGTTTCAAGTTTAAGGGAGATCTACTTCAAGTACTTTGAGTACTTGTGTACTGGTAGTATTGTTACTGACTGGTGGAGGTGAACAACAACTCTATGTTTGAGTTGTTTATTGTGACTGTAATTGAGAGAGATAACTCTTGAGGGAGAATTACTGGGAGCCCTAGAGGTGTGGGAAGCCTCAGAGGTGTGGGAAGAGTGTGGCAACTTCTTTATTGTATTTTCTTTTTGGATGAGTTGAATACAAGATTGTATTGTCTCTCAAATTTTGTGTTGTTTCTGATTTCTAGTTACTTGTTACTTCTAGTTAAATTCCGTGTTTATTTGCTTATACAAAGGTAATCAATTATGCTCTTAATCCTAACAATTGGTGTCAGAGCTTTGTGAGCCTAGGTCTTATCAAGTGGTATCAGAGCTGTTTGTTGTTCTAGATTCCTGTCAAGTGGTATCAGAGCTAGGTTGCAAGTTCTAAGAGAGAGGTTCACTAACACCTTGGTTTTAGAGTGTGTTAAGTGTTTGTTTATTATAGGTCACTCTCAGGGGTTTCTGATTGAGTGGGAATATAACAATGGCAACATAAAGTAAGCTAAGAATGGAGGAATTCAATAGCAAGAATTCTCAATTACTAAATTATGGAAAAAAAGAGCAAGGAAAGAAAGATTGTTGGTTGGTTGAAGATCAGCATGAAGGAAATGAAGAAGGAGGTGTTGCAGGTATTATTGCATGGGTTGCTCTTGTATGTTCCTTAGATAAAGTAGAATCTTGGTTTATAGATTATGTTGCCTCTTTCCATGTATCCTGAAATAGAGTATTTTTCCATGTTAATGTCTATGGAGACTTTGGAAAGATTTATTTAGGGGTTGGTGAGCCTTGTCAAATTGTTGGCAAAGGGGAAGTGCAGCTAAAATTGCAAACAACCAGCACATGGGTGTTGAAGGATGTCATGCAGGTCCCAGTCCTAAAGAGGAGTCTAATTTTAGAAAAGTTGGGTGATGAGATATGCACATTAACTCTCACAGCAGATGCACTTGAATTAGCATGTGGTAAGAAAGTAGGTATTCTTTATCTATCTACTTGTATTACTGATTATCCTTCTATTGCAAAGATGTGGCTTTGTAGGCTTGGTCACATGAGTAAGAAGGGGATGCATGTCCTTAAGAGGAGGTCAAATGTCTTTGACAAACTTAAGAACTGGAAAGCCTTGGTTTTCATGGAGGAGATGATGGACAGAGATCAATCATAGGGGCTAAATAATTTTGAGCAGGGTAGTTTAGACAGGGTTTTGATCTAAGGTGAGCTCACAAGTAAAAAGTCATCACTCATAGGAAAACACAGTTACTGACATCGGTTAGGTAAAATTGATGTCAATCAGGTAGGTAATGATGTCAGTCATGTGTAGACTAGAGTCAATGGTGTCAGGTAGGTGGAGACTGACATCGGTTAGGGAACCGACATTGGTGATTAGGTGGACACTGACGTCAGTCAGGGAATTGCCATCAGTGATCAGGTGGGATCAACATCGGTCAGGTGCAAACCAAGGTTGACCAAAAAATAGATTTTGGGTGGAGAGCAAGGTATCAACGAGTCTCAAACACCCATGAGGAGGACTGAAAGTGTAAGTAATCCTCAAATTTGTTATTCCCCTTCTTTAAACTACTTGTTGCTCACTGATGGTCAAGAACCAAGAAGTTTTAAAGAGGTAGAGCAGGTAGAATCTAGGAAATAGTGGGAGCATGGCATGAATGAAGAAGTGGATTCCTTAGATGAGAACTAAATGGGAGATTTGGTAGAGTTTCCAGTCAGAAAGAGAGCACTAAAAGATGAATGGATTCTCAAGTTAAAGAAGAGAGAGAATGGACACGTGAAACAAAAGACTAGAGTATATGGTCTTGAGCAAGCTATAGCACAATGGTGTTGTAACCATTGTGTTTTCTTTACCAGGTTAGATAATATTAGCTACATTATCCTATTACTGTATGTGGTGTGTATGCTTGTTGCAGGGTCACACATGCAGGGAGTTGCTGAGCTAAAGGTAAAGTTAGTTTAGAGGTATGTCATGAAGAATTTGGGACTAGCAAGATTCTTTAGCATGAGTATTCTTAGAGATAGGGAAGATCACAAGTTGATGTTGTCTCAAGATGATTGTGTGAATAAGGTAGTGGTGAGGTTCGTTATGCAGGATGTAGAACTGGTTATCACACCTATGGATGGATAGTTCACAGAATAGTGTCCCAATTCACATGATGAGGTTAAGTACGTGTGTACTAGACCTAATGTTTCCCAAGAAATGGGAGCTATCAACAAGTTTGTGGCCAATTTGGGAAAGGAGCACTGGAAAGTAGTTTAGTGGATTCTCAAGTATTTGAGAGGGACCAGTAGCAGGTTAACATGTTATGCAGGGTCAGGGACTTCTCTACATGGGTATTGTTGATGACTGGAGATTGCACCCAGTGGCAGGAAAATGGGTTCCTACCCTCTCCCCACAACATGGAAACTCCTCTCTCACTTGTGGGATGGTGAAGAAGGAGAGGAGAGTCTCTAGGTATGGGCTAGTTCCCTCTGATGTATCTTGTTTGTTTTAGGCAGTGCAAAGTATAGATATATAGATATACTGGGGGATGAAAAGGGAGAAGAAAAATGCATGAAAATAAATAGCCTACTCTAAAGAGGTGATACACCAAAAATGAAATGACCTTCCCCCCTCCACTCTCAGGATCAAACAAAACATACATACACTAAGACTTGGCAGAAAGACCATGCTACTAGAAATGATAGGGAGGTTCTTATGGAAAGCACAGGAAATAAGGACTCACCAAGGTGCTGAGAAATACACACTGTAAGTGACCTCACCTATTCTATACCTCCAAAATAGAACTCTACTCTTGGCAGCAGCAGACAATGGCACTTTGTAGATGACTGGTTTGCTAGTGCTAGACCTATGAGAGCATCAAGGAACAATGACTGGACATAGACTAACATTCAAGGCATACACAGAAAAATTCATCCAAGATAGAGGTAAAAAATGTCTTTTATTGATTCAAGTGGAGAATTTGGAGAGCTGTGCTCTTTACAAAATTGGAGAAGATGATCTTTTAAAATGGCTAAGTCTGCCAATTTATATGGAAAAGCCAAGAGGAGTCTCATTGGGAAGAGTGAAAAACACTATAGCTGACATCATAAAACTATTGGGACCATGCTTGATGCCTCGTTTTACATGTAGCCTACTCCTCTACTTGCTAGGTAGGCCTTTTTCTATGTTCTACAGGCCTTTTTTGCCACCTGATGTTATGGGTGGCAATTTTACCGCCCATTGTCATGGATTGCATGGGGGACTTTTGCCGATGTTGGCCAATTGGCTGCTGAGCACAGCAATTTTGCCGATGTTAGCCATATACGCATGGCTATTCTACCAATGTTGGCCGAGTTGGCTGCCTTCCTTTTCTCTACTTGTGCTATGGGAGGCAATTTTGCCACTGACTGCATTTGTTTGTGGTCTCTTTTTACCTGTCGGTGTTGTGGGCGTCAATTTTTCCACTGGCTACATTGTTCTTGTAAACATCTGCCCTCCTTTTGCCTTAGTGTTAAGTGCCCCAAATTTTTCCTCTCTCCTTTTGTGAATGTTTGAAGACTCTACCTTATGCTACCGTGAACGCCAATGAATGAGGCCGATGAGCCAATGCTTTGATACAGAGCTATTGAACCCTGAAGGTGGACCTTGCAACTCAAAATTAACTGGCCATGTAAAGCAAGTGCATAAGGTGACTGAGATTTCACCTAAGGGGCAAAATTGGGTCAACAAATTGATGACTCACAAGGTAAGCATGCCTATTATGCTTAAAACCTAGTTGCCTCTGAATATCCATTGGGTGCGGAGTCAGATGGTAACTTTGAAGAGAGTTCCCAATAGCTTTGATAATACCAAAATCAAACACACAAAATTTACCCCCACAAACGAAGGGAAACACACAAACCTAAAAAACACTACCTATGCAATTGCACTTAGGGAAAACAAGGAAAACAACTGAAAGTAAACTATTATATACAGCTAACCAGGAATGTTTGCCTCCAACCTGGATTGAAGGGAAAATTTCTCAAGTCCCCTTCCTGGTGAGAAGACTTGTGGTGGTAGGCAAGTAGCTGAAAGAAAATGAGATTTGGTGACTTACTCTTCCTGCCTATCACTTGAGTTGGCTAAAAACTGAGGTGATCAAAACTAGTCATGCCTCCAATATATACGTATTCTAATTGTCTCTGGAGGCCTATCAAATGTTGGTCTTTGATATTGGTGCTCCTCACCAAGAAATCAATTACTACCAGCTCATCACCGTGAGCCATCTGATCTACACATTCCTTCTGCAATATATCATGGTTTGATTTGTTTCCTTCTGCTTCACTGAAAACTTTTTCAGACTCGTCCTCTGTTTCTTCTTGGCCTTCTTGAAGAAGGGTGAATGTGGTGATGTCTAAAAGGGACTCACAAAATGATTGCTCATCCCACAAGATGTCACTTTCCTGTTTAAATCTCAGCTCTTCAAGGCATTCCTCCATGAAGACAGACCTCTCCTTTTCCTCTTTGTTGATCAGGTTCTCTAGATTTTCACAAATATTCTCCTGATCCTCCTCTAACTCAGGGTCTTCAATGTAGTCATTCTCATCAAAATAGTAAGGAAGTTCATCAATCAGAGGAGAGGAGAGCTTACCATACATTTGTTCCTCTTCGAATTGCTAGAACATCCGCATATACACAAGGCTTGCATCTTCTCCACTGCTGATAAGGTCTTCACAAGGAGCATCAATGATGATTTCTTCTTCATTGTCACTCATGACAACCTCCTGAAGGACTACAAATTGGATCTTTTGTTCCTCCCCTACCTTTTGCAAAATAGGTTCTTCCTTGAGAAGGGGTGAAGTGGAGAAAGCATGTGGAAGAGGAAGCAGTCCTTGAGTTAGAATCAAATGATTCTCCTCTCTCCACTTGATCAGCACTTCATCAATATCAGGCACGACCTGATAACTCTCTTGGAAATGTGTAGGTGGGGTGTGTTTAGGCATGGAATGTGCTATTTGGTTTGAATCATCCACCACACATTGGCTGAGGAAACTCTCTCTGGATTCCAACTTTGCTATTCTCTTGGCCAGATCTTCTTGGAAAAGCTTTTCCTAGAGGCTACCAGTATCATCATAAACAGGAGTAGTTTCAGCTTCTTCAAGGTTTTGAGAAAAACCTTATTCTTCTTCTTCTACTCTGCCCCATGATTCCATTGTCTTCCCCCAATTTAGGATCTCTGAATTAAAATTTTGCCCCTAAAAATAGGCATCAACTTTGTTTTTCACAAGGTCCCGAGGCTCCTCCACAAGGTCTGTAAGTTTTATCTCTCTTTCAAGGAGTAGCTTCATCCTAGCTTCTAAATCTTCAATTTGTCTGGCTAGGTTTTCCTGGAAGAGTCTTTCTTGGAGGTGGCTAGCATGATCCTCTTCAAAGCTTTGAGCTAGTCCTTGGAATTCCTTCCTTGAACTCAAAATTTGTACATCATGTTGGAGAACTTGGGGAGGCTGAGGAATGCAAGGAAAACACTGTTGGTGTGTTGGAGGAGGGATGTGTTGGCTAGTGGTACTTTTCTCAATGGAAGATTCCTAATCTAAGGAGTTTAAAAGATTGATCTCCATGGGAGGTTGCTCTGATGCCATTTGACATTGGAAGGCCAAGTGCATGGGATTGGGAGCAGTTGTATTTGATGAGTTGGAGTGAGCAAGTGCAATTTGATAAAATGGATTTGGTGTAAAAGAGGGGGTTTTCTTCAGGGTAGGAGGGGGCACGCAAGGCTGACTGCCTTGAATAGATGGATTTCTCCATTTTTTTACCTCGTCCTTCATGGACTACAAAGCATGTGCTTGCCTAAACAAGTACTCCTCTTTATACATCAGCTCCTATTGATATTTGTATTGCTCTTCCAACCTGTCGATTTCCATTGTCTGTCTCTCAAATTCCAACGCTACCTCCCTTATAGTTGTAGGGCAACTGGGAGAGCTACTTGAGGGGATTCCATAAATATCTGATGTTTGATCACACTCACATAGAGGAAAACAAGACCCATGATTTTTTGTAAAAGAATTATACATACAAGAAGTGATGATTTCTGAAGGCACCAGGCTGCTTAACCAGTGGATTTACTTAGAGTTGCCAGATGTTGAAGAAACTTGATTTGCTATAATAAGACCAACATCAATCCTGAAACTCTAATGTGTTATCAAACTTGAGGTCCCACCAGGCATGCCAAAATTGTTGACACACATGGTGCTGTATTGGTGGTTCCTTTGCTATAAAAGGATCATCGAGTAACCCTACAACTTTACTGATTAAAAACTAGTGGTCCCACCGCACATGCCAAAATTGTTGATGACTAGAGATTGCACCTGGTGGTAGGAAAATGGGTTCCTACCCTCTCCCCGCAACATGGAAACTCCTCTCTCACCTGTGGGATGGTGAAGCAAGAGAGGAGAGTCTCTAAGTATGGGCTAATTCCCTCTGATGTATCTTGTTTGTTTCAGGTAGTGCAAAGTATAGATATATAGATATACTGGGGGGGATGAAAAGGGAGAAGAAAAATGCATGAAAACAAACAGCCTACTCTAAAGAGGTGATACAACAAAAATGAAATGACCTTCCCCCCTCCACTCTCAGGATCAAACAAAACATACTTACATTGAGACTTGGCAGAAAGACCAGGCTGCTAGAAATGATAGGGAGGTTCTTATGGAAAGCACACGAAATAGGGACTCACCAAGGTACTGAGAAATACACACTATAAGTGACCTCACCTATTCTATACCTCCAAATAGAACTCTACTCCTAGCAGTAGCAGATAATGGCACTTTGTAGATGACTGGTTTATTGGTGTTGGACTTGTGAGAGCATCAAGGAATAATGACTGGATATAGACCGACATTCAAGGCATACACAGAAAAATCCATCCAAGAAAGAGGTAAAAAATGTCTTTTATTGATTCAGGTGGAGAATTTAGAGAGCTGTGCTCTTTACAAAATTGGAGAAGATAATCTTTTAAAATGGCTAAGTCTACCAATTTATATGGAAAAACCAAGAGGAGTCTCATTGGGAAGAGTGAAAAACACTATAGCTGATGTCATAAAACTACTAAGACCATGCTTGATGCCTCATTTTACATGTGACCTACTCGTCTGCCTATTGGGTGGGCCTTTTTTTGTGTTTTACAGGCCTTTTTTACTGCTTGATGTTGTGGGTGGCAATTTTACTACCCAATATAATGGATTACATGGGGGACTTTTGCCAACGTCATTCGATTGGCAGCCAAGTGTGGCAATTTTGCTAACATCAGCTGTATACGCATGGCTATTCTACTGACATCAGTCAAGTTGGCTACCTTCCTTTTCTCTGCTTGTGTTATGAGTGGCAATTTTGCCATTGACTGCATCTGTTTGCAGTCTGTTTTTACCCACCGGTGTTGTGGGTGGCAATTTTGACGCCAGCTACATTGTTCTTGTAAACATCTACCCTCCTTTTGCCTTAGTGTTAAGTGCTCTAGCTTTTTCCTCTCTCCTTTTGTGAATGTTTGAAGACTCTACCTTATGCTACCATGAATGCCAACGAACGAGGCCGATGAGCCAATGCTTTAAAACGGAGCTATTGAACCCTAAAGGTGGACCTTGCAACCCAAAATAAACTGGCCATGCAAAGCAAGTGCAAAAGGTGACTGAGATTTCTCTTGAGGGGCAAAATTGGGTCAACAGGTATGTAGATTCAAATATGGTAGGTTACTTGGATGACAGGCGTAACACCATAAGATGTGTGGTGGTTGGTCTTCAAGATTGATCTTGAAGAGTGATACAAGCCAAGAAACAAATTAGATGATGTATAGGTACAGGTATAGGTGCAGCTATTTATCTCCAAGTGGGAGATTGTTAGGTTGTGGAGCTAAAAGCTTCACAGGTATGCAAACATGGAGGAGGAGGTTGCTGAGTGTCATAGTAACTGGCATCGGTTAGGCCAACTGACGTCGGTCAGGGGTGGATAGGAAGCTATTGACATCAGTCATGGATCAGCTGATGTTGGTCATCTCTAGATAGATAACAACTAATGTCGATCACCTGTGTGGTTTTAGAACTGTTAGTTGATGAACTGTTAGTTTAACGAACTAGTTGTTTCCATGTAAAGACTAATTTTAGTCTTGGAGCTGTGTTTCTAATTATTGTAATTAGGAAGTCTAATTATTATTTGCATGGGATCTATATAATAGACTCATGGAGCTGTATTGTAATTAAAGGACAAGGAAGAGATCCTTCTAATTGTAAGATCTAGGTTTGCAGTGTGCAAGACCAGGTTGATCTACAAGTTGTGTAAGATTAGGTAGAGATCTACATGGTAAGTAAGATAATTTGATTTGTAGGCTTTTGCAAGTTCAAGGGAGATCTAATTCAAGTACTTTAAGTACTTGTGTACTGGTAGTATTGTTACTGACTGGTGGAGGTGAACAATAACTCTGTGTTTGCATTGTTTGTTGTGACCGTAATTGAGAGAGATAACTCTTGAAGGAGAATTACTGGGAGCCATAGAGGTGTGGGAAGCCTCAGAGGTGTGGGAAGAGTGTGGCATCTTCTTTATTGTATTTTCTTTCTGGATGAGTTGAATACAAGATTGTATTGTCTCTCAAATTCTGTGTTGTTTCTGATTTCTAGTTACTTGTTACTTCTGGTTAAATTCTGTGTTTCGTTGCTTATACAAAGGTAATCATTTGTGCTCTTAATCCTGACAATTGGTGTCAGAGCTTTGTGAGCCTAGGTCCTACCAAGTGGTATCAGAGTTATTTGTTGTTCTAGAATCCTGTCAAGTAGCAAGTCTTATTATATCATATACTCTCTAGTTACACCTACTTTCTCACATAAGTAGCTAATATTCATAGTAGAATAATGGATTTATAAGGGGTCCTAAGGAATGGGGAACACATTATGGGAAGGCATGTCCATTTTACTTTTCATGCATATAGATTTCATGGGTTGATTTATGGAATTCACTTGTTATCTCAAGTTAATTAGTCAAAATGTCTTAAGTCATTAGTGTTGATAGTTATTAACCTTTCTTACTTGCCTAGTTTGTCTCATTTTTGCTAAGTATATTCACATCACCCATTTGGTGTCTCACATCCCTTATTTACATCATATTTTCCTTATATTCCCATTATTGGATATTGATTTTAATTTATCACATCCTTTATCACATATACCTTATTACATATCTTGGTTTATAGTTTTTGAGTTGCATTGTAAGACCTTCAATAAGACCAGGCCTTCTTCACAAACACCCTTATACCATTTTCTTACCAAACCATCTCATTATCATACTAGTCATGTCATTAGGTGGTTGTGTTTTCTTACATTATATCATATTACAAGCACTAAGTTTGATTTTTCATCCTTTAAAGATTTTGATTTTCATATATCTATCATGTTCTTAGATTTTTGTGGACTTCACTTATCTTACATATGACATTTGGTATTCTTACATGTTTCTCTTTATGTATGACTTCTTCATGTTTATCTCACATCTTGACTTACATTTCATTTTTAGTCATTCATGTTTTTATTTATGTTTGATTTGATATGCCTATCTTAGATGGGGTTACTTTTCACTTTATTACATATATTTGTTAGATTTTTTTAGCATTGAGATTCCTTTTTGCCATTTATGTTTTACATACTTCCCAACATGATTTATTATGTTTTACGTCCCTTTTTTACATTTATGTTTTGAATGCTATCTAATGTGATTTAGTATGTTCTATAATCATTTGTCATTAATTTGACATCATTTTATCATTTATTTTCCATCAATATTTTGTTTCTAACATTTCCTTATCAATCTTAATTTGCCAATTTCCCTAATTAACTCATTTCTACTTTAACCATCCTACATGTGCATGTATTTCTTCTATTTTTGTATCCCTAGGTTTTCTAAAATGTAGGTACTACACCCTCCATAATCAATACTAGGATGTTTTCATGCAATAATTTAGAATAAAGGTAAGTTAAGATATGTATATGTTATTTTTAGTTACTCTCATTTCATTTTAGAATTACTTTTTATATGTCATTTTTAATTATCTTGGTTTCATGTGTTTCTATGTTCTTTCTCAAAGCACCATCCCTTGTTACACTTATGTGACACATGATTATCTTTGAGTGGGGAATATGTTTACAAATAATATTTTCAAACTTTACCACTTACTAACACTTTATATCTTGTAGGAACATATTGAGTCTCAATCTCTCTTTATACATACCTTAAGGGGTGCACTGGGAAAGGGGTGGGCAGACTATTAGTGCTTCGTAGGATCGTTATCCCATTTTACAAATTGTTATCTACACATTTATCTCCTAAAACCATTCCCCTAATCTTTGACTCCTATTTCATACCCTCCTCTAGTCATTTTCCTCCTTCATTATATCTTTCACTAACCTAAACCCCTTTTTGTTAGTTTACATAACTATATCAACCACATTGACCTTGTATTATTATTTACAAAAGATTTATAAGGACTAAGTTGACCATGGCTGACATAGTTCATAACCTAGTTAGTTTTTTTCCAACTTCAATACTAGATCGATCGGTTCAACCTTGTAAATTTCTAGAAAGATTTAAGGTTATACGCATATATATATATATATATATATATATATATATATATATATATATATATATATATATATATATATATATATATATAAACATTCTTTTAACCATTTTCAAAAGAAGAGAAGAATAAGTAATATATATTATGCATCTACTTATCCACCATTTTACTTAATGATCAAGATTAGGGTTTCATACTTTCTTTGGATATATGAATCTTGTCTTGTGGAGAAGTCTTTTGGATGCATTGATAGGTTGTATATCCTAGAGTTGATTTATCTTTATCATCCTTACATACCACAATAACCTCTTATGAATCACCTTAGCCAAGGGAGAGATTGAGGCTTGGTGGGTTCATCTTCAAAGGTAAGTATTCCTAACTTTGTTCCTCCTTTGTAAGAGTAGATAGATATGAATTTTCACTTCTCTTCTATGCATTAGGACTCTTTATACATTGACGTGATTATATGTATTCTATGCATGTTTAATTTTATTGTTTATTACACCCATAACTTTTTGCCATAAGATTTGGTGAGCACTAGATTAGATTTTACTTTACTTTTTATTAGTTTAGTTAATATGAAAACATAGGACCTAGTTAGGGTTATTGCATATTTTTTCTTGATTGGAGGCTTTAGAACCCTGCCTAGTGATATTATTGTGGTAAGAGATCCTTTGTATAGGTTTAGTGGATCCATATTGGTCATGACCCCAATTACATAATTTATCCCCAATCAAAAGTTTAAATAGGATCTATCTTCTTTGAGATTGGATTGATTTTTAGATCTACTATATTTTCCATTGCATACACTATCTAGGTGGGTCACTACTATCTAGTGAAGAATCAAACCCATAGATCCTATTGATGACACTCAGACCTATCCATAACCTAATTTTAAAAACCCATATTTTCTATGATAGTCATTTTCCAAATAAATTTTTATATGCACTTATTTATCACTATTTTTAAAAATTCAAAATAAATCAAAATCCATAAAAAATTAGTGGTTATTTATTGCATATTATTTTATTGATTTAGACAACTCATCCCTTTAATCTAACTTAGGATTTACATAGCTAAAACCCTAAAAGCTTAAATCATTTATACACCTAAGAAGGACCCCTCTATACCATCTTTAAAAATTCCTACTCTATCACCTTGAACTCAAGAATATATTATTTATTTCCCTCCATCCTCACTAAAACTTATTGTTAAGTAAGCCTTTAAATCCCTTATATCTCTTAGAAGATAGAATAGGCCTGTATAATTTATTTATTTATAAAATATCTTTACTAGACAAGAAGTTGAATCCTAAATAACTTCCACTCCTTCACCTTTGTATAGGATAACTTCTATACCTATATAAAAATATAAAATATCCATTTAATATACACCATTCAAAGAGTTGGTGGCAAAAACTTCTAGTCTATGTATAGAAAGAGTATTCATGTAGGACCATCAATTTCCAATGAGTCTATAACTTTATAATTCACCATCCACACCCCTAGGGTAAATTCACCTATGAATATTATCCCTCATTTTTCCCTCCCTACTTTTAGGGTAAAGGAAAGTGAATACCTAGATACATTCCTATTTAAGTTTTATATCTTATGCCACAATTGTTATTATCACCAAGATGTTCAAAATATTAAGTTATTTCCAACAAAACTCAAAGATGTAGCTCTTAGATGGTATATGTGACTAGGGAAAGATGTAATTTCTACTTGGTATGAAATAAAAGAAAATTTTATATCCAAATATCAAAATTATTATTGATGAAGAAACTATAGGAAGGATGACATATTAAGGTTAACATAAGAAAAATATGAATCATTAGAGGACTACATGTAAAGTTTCATGTTCAACCTACAAAAACCCAAGTAGACTACAATGGATAGAGAATCCATCAAATTAATATTTTTGAAAGGAGTTAGAGAAGATTGTTTAGAAGAATTAGACCTAATGAATGGAAGATATGTTTCAAAATTGCCTTTTGATGATTTAGAATTTCTATATAATAATTAATCAAGATCAATAATGAATAAAAACCATAGAAACAAGATACTTCCTTCATCAGTTGAAAATGGACTCTCAAAAATTGATGTAATACATTTGTTATAGGATATGAATCAAGACATCATTAGTCATATGGATACTCAGTTAGATACATTTAACACAAGGAATAAGCAAGAAGAGACAAAGTAAACTTTGACATTTTATTAACTAGACTATTGGAAAAATAAACCAGACTATAAATGTCATGTTATTAGATTAAAAGTGGTTAACAAGATGGAGGAGAATCCTAAAATAGTGGAATTACATGTAATTGGTGGATATGGAGATCAAATTTTTTATGTGGATCAATGTATACAATGGTTATAATAGAGATAAAATTTTAAATATAGTATATTTTGGGTGAATTTGGTGAAGTTGTTTAATTGGAATGGACCTAATTCATGGACAGCCATGCAAAATCAAAACTAGTCTTATCAAAATAACCTAACCTCTGTGTAGTTGGTAGTCCACTCAAAATAATTGTTAGTATCCATAAAAAATATTTTTAGTATCCCTAATTCCAAAAGTATTAATGGTCACATCTTTACAACCATTAAAAATAATCATGGATAAATAGCTAACCTTGGTTCAATCAAAATGTTGGTTTCCTATAGTAATAGTAGTTATATTAACAACCATAATAAGTTTTAATGCCAAGTACCTAAACGCATCCTATACAACCATAGATACATTCCCAAACTATTCCAAACTCTATAAATAAGATGGTTTAGCCAACACTTACCATTGACAAATGCAATATCCAACTTACACCTTAGATATCAATGAATTACATCTTTACTTAGGATGTATTTTAGCATAACCCACCTCACCCATGTTCATAGAACCTCCTAAGGATATTATAGATAGAAATAATAAACCATAAAAAAATGAACTTTATATTACTCCTAAACCATGTTTCACTCCAACAAAATAAGGGCCCATGAACCCTCCTTTTCTTGAGAGGTTGAATATCTGACATCCTAACCAAGAACCTGAATTTGATACCATAAGACAATTGAAAAAGGTATATGTAAAGATTCCAACATTTTAATCCATCAGAGTTGTATCCATCTATACAAAATTTGTCCATGAATTATGCTTAAAGAAACCTAACTAAAAATAAAGTATCCCAAAACTATCTAAATAGTTGGCCAACTTGTAGACATCATGTTAGGCAATAAATTTCTACCTAAGTATTATTATCTAGGAAGTTGTGTAGTCAATTTCAACATTAATGTCAAACTTATACCAAATACATTTATTGATTTAGGGGAATCCATTAATGTTATGAATATGGAATCCATCCACCAAATTGGACTAAAACATCTTCACCCAACACCTACTATCTTTCAAATGGCTAATAGATAAACCATCAAACTTAAGGAAATGATTAAAGATTTAGCCATAACTATGGATTAATGGGAATATCCAGTATATTTTATAATTATACAACCAAAAACTAACCTAGGAGGTTAACCACTCATCTTGGGAAATCCATGGCTAACCATAGTATATGTTTGCATTGGTTGTAGGTCAGGAAAAATACTTATTTCAAATAGAACTGACACTAAGAAAATAATACGATATCCACCAGCCAAATTTTTTTATCAAGAAGACCAACCTCCTAAGGTAGAATAAGTAGATGAGAAACATTTTTATTTACACACTTTATGCACACATGACCATGACACATTCATCAAATATCAAGAGGAAGACACACTCCTTTCTCATATTTTACAAAACACTTATCAAGGAAACCCTAAAATAAATAATCTCTTGCAATGTAAAATAGGCCCACTTGAAAATAATTTTCCTGAGATTGGTCCCTCTCAACTTGAAAAATATATTATAACCTTCTATTAGCTATTACCACATCATTATATCTATACCCCATTAATAGATAATATTTAATCCATGTTGTTTGTATCCAATCAAATTTAAATCCTTTCTAGAAAATTGATCAATATCAACAAGAAGTTGACTCTCCAACAAGAAACCAAGTTATTCATTATTGTCTAAAAGTATGAGATAACTTTTTATTTGGATTAGTATGATATGAAAGGTATCCCTATGTATTTATTCACCCATCACATCTACATCAAAGAGGAATGAAAACCTATTCACCAACCACAATGAAGGATGAGCCTTATTGTTAAATTTATAATCAAAATCAAGTTACAAAAACTATTAGATGCAAGGTTCATCTATCTTATTTATAATAGTGAATGGGTTTTACTCCTTGTTATTATACCTTAAAAGAGGTTAAATAGGGTATATATGTAGACTAGATGGAATTTAGTGTAGCTACAAAGATCATTTTACCCTTCCTTTTATTTATCAAGTCCTTGACACATTAATAAGAAAAAAGTATTTATCATTTCTTGATGGATTTATTGGCTATAATCAAATTATAATATCACTTGAGGACCAAGACAATACTACCTTCACATGTCCTTGGGATACCTATGCATATGTCATACTTTTATTGGTTTTATGAAATACTCCAGCCACCTTCCAAAGAGCTATCTTGAGCATATTTTATGATCTCTCCCATGACTATATGTGAATATATTTGGATGACTTCACCATTTATGGAAAAACATATGAGGAAGCCCTTAAAGACCTTGAAAAATTCCTTCAAAAATTTTAAGACCATC
>JARHVA010000591.1:790000-865000 GCA_037957365.1 Torreya grandis
AAGAAGATGAAGCTAAGGAGGAACCTTCAAAAAATGAAGAAGATTAACTTCCTATAAAAAATGGGCCTCCTATATAAAATGATCCTAAAGCTAAGGTAGTAGGAGAATGGAGGGAAATAAATAAGAGAATATTGATTCTTTCCCATTTTTCATTTGAAGAATAAGAAGCCCCTCCAAACCTTAATCTAGATAAGAAGCTCAAAATTCCTTAAAATTATAAGAGTCAATCACACAAACTAATGGGGGAACCACAAAAAAGGCCTATCTCCTCCTCTCCTTCTATGCTCCATATTAGTGAGGCCTCATCTTAAAACAAAATTTAATAAACTATTATTTTTATGGATAGTAGTAGTGGTAAAGAAGGCTCTTCTTCCTTCAATTATAAGCCTTCACAATTAGTTGAAGGAAACATGGAGGAAAATTTGATTGAAGAAAGTGAAAAAGACTGGTTGGTTGGAAAAGATAAAGAAATGTATGAAGATAATGTAAATGAAAGTCCTATAATATCCTTATGAGGATAACTTTAGATCCTAGATCAAACACTTAGGGAAATTGAATTACTAAGGGGAAAGTGTGGATGCTTAAAGAAGGTGATAAATATGATACATTGGTAAAAGTTATTTCAGAACTAAAAAAACTAGTTGTATCAACTAAGTCTTAGCCTACAACCATAGCACATCCAATAACCCTAAAAAATCTTGATATTCTTTTTATTCACAAATCTATTTTAGACACTTCTACATAT
Organism: Torreya grandis; assembly: GCA_037957365.1. Taxonomy (NCBI): domain Eukaryota; kingdom Viridiplantae; phylum Streptophyta; class Pinopsida; order Cupressales; family Taxaceae; genus Torreya; species Torreya grandis. Next base: position 790,746 of record JARHVA010000591.1, read on the forward strand.
ATTAAAAAACCTAACTCAGCCTTTATTTTATTTGAAATATATCAACAAGGGGATGAGAAGAATCAAAGTACATAATTTAGTTAGTTGAAGACACTATGGTCAGTTGGAGAAAGAAAACATGGAATCAAAAAACAAATCTTAGAAAGATGTAGAGCAACACATGAAATTGGAATCAAAAGTTGAAGAGTTGGCTAAGTTGATAGATCTGTTATTGAGATGCAGGCCACCTACATGTGTTTACTCTATTTACCTTGAAGAAAAATGGTTGAAATTTTATTTTATTATAGTATACTATTATCTTATATTATTTTTAATATATCCTTGGTCTTTCTTTACTATGTATAATAATGGCACCCCTAAAGAATAGGCTCAATTGTGTGAATTTTATTTTCATAATTATGACATACCTCATAATATGGATGAACCCCAATTTATATGTAAAATATGTCTTAATCAATGATTTTTATTTGTATTTATTGCATGATAATAATAGAGGTCAAGAATTAGTATATTATAAGGAAAAATAAAAATAAATTGATTTGATGATAAGAGGAGAGTCCATTGATCCTGAGGTGATAGTCAATAAAAAAAGGAAGTAGCTTCATAGTTTGTAAGGAAGTAACTAAAAGCTCAAAACTATTACCTAGGATTGTTGACTATGATAGGAAAAAATGCATTCAGATCTTGTGGGTTTATATGGGATGAACTTACTCCTGAGTTGAAGAAAAATGAACCATTCTCTCTACATAATCTCAAATCTACCTTTGATAGAATTCATACTTACATCAAAATTACAAGAAGGGACCAATTTTTTTGGATATAATTTTTTATCTATTGCCATTTTGGTATTCCATTCTAGACAAGACAAGAAAAGTACCAATTGATAAGGCAAAAGAAGATAGGATATGGAAGGATTTTAAGGCTCAACTTGGTTTCTATGGTAAGTAAAGAATAGGGGAATCAGAACCAATAGACTTTAGGATTGTGAGTATTATTTAGATGTAGAATTTAGTTTCTTGAGGATGAAAAACACATTAATTTGGGATATTTGATAAGTCATATAAATGGTATAATTTAAACCCAATTTATCTACATTTTTATCCTCTAATTTCTAACATTTCCCATATGCTTTGTATATTTCCATGTTTTAAGTACTCTATATCCTGATGATATTTATTAACTATATTTATAGATAATGAAGTTTTCTTTTATATTGTGATTAAATTTGAACATGGTATCTTTTGTTATGATTCTTCTAATTCTTATATTATGTGTTGATTAACTTGAGTGATAGGACCTATATGTGGAAAATAGAAGGTTATGTCCTAAAATAATGAGTTTAAGTTTGGATATAAGTAGTCATAGCATCATATTATGTATGGGGAATTCATGGCTCATATATAATAGGTTATCAACCTACAACCACTAGGAACTATAGTAACAAACATGAATAACTACATATAACTTGCCTGAGCATGCAACATATGCAACAACCAACCTTTCCATTGATTTTGGTCCAATGGTAAAAAATGGAGAACAAACATGCATGGATCAATATCTACATATGTGATGATGATAAGTTGGAATATCAATCATTTTTACTAGACTGAATTTCAATCCTTCACCATATTTCTATCATGTATCCATTACTAGTTGCATTCTCCATAATATGAATATTATCAAGCTATTGTAATTTCTTATTAAGCAATAATTTTAGTCTCCTATTGAGAAATAATTTTAGTCTCATATATATATATATATATATATAATCTCTCTCTCTCTCTCTCTGTGTGTGTGTAGGAGACTAAATTTATTGCTCAATAAGAAATTACAATAGCTTGATAATATTCATATTATGGAGAACGCAACTAGTAATGGATACATGCTAGAAATATGGGTAACATTTTTGGGAAGTTGGATGTGTGTGTGTGTGTGTGTGTGTGTGTGTGTGTGTGTGTGTGTGTGTGTGTGTGTGTGTGTGTGTGTGTGTGTGTAGGAGACTAAAGCTATTGCTCAATAATAAATTACAACAGCTTGATAATATTCATATTATGGAGAACGCAACTAGTAATGGATACATGATAGAAATATGGGTAACATTTTTGGGAAGTTGGATATATATATATAATGTGTGTGTGTGTGTGTGTGTGTGTGTGTGTGTGTGTGTAGAAGACTAAATTTATTGCTCAATAAGAAATTACAACAGCTTGATAATATTCATATTATGGAGAACGCAACTAGTAATGGATACATGATAGAAATATGGGTAAAATTTTTGGGAATTTGGATATATAGGAGACTAAAATTATTGCTCAATAATAAATTCTAATAGCTTGATAATATTCATATTATGGATAATGCAACTAGTAATGGATACATGATAGAAATATGGGTAACATTTTTGGGAAGTTGGAAGGATTGAAATGCAGTCTAGTAAAAATTATTGATATTCCAACTTATCATCATCACATATGCTGATATTGATCCATGCATGCTTGTTCTCCATTTTTTACCATTGGACCAAAATCAATGGAAAGGTTGGTTGTTGCATTTTTTGCATGCTCAGGCAAGTTACATGTAGTTATTCATGTTTGTTACTATAGTTCCTAGTGGTTGTAGGTTTATAACCTATTATATATGAGACATGAACTCCCCATACACAATATGGTGATATAACTACTTATATTCAAACTTAAACTCATTATATTAGGACATAACCTTCTATTTTCCACATATAGGTCTTATCACTCAAGTTAATCAACACATATATTAGAGAAAATATACAAGCTAGGGTAGTGGAGAATATAAGAAAAGGTTACATCATCTTAGTCTAACCCATTAATATCAATTCTAGTAATTATAATCTTGTTGAAGTAATATTTAATTTCTATAACATATGAATAAATAAATAAAAATTCATTAAACATGCTTTAATTTTATATCTCAAGACCAAATGAGGAGGACTCCCATTTATGATATCATCATGTTTTAATTCTATGATCTCAACATCAAATTTCTATAGGATTATAAAACATTTTTGCATTTTGAATGTATGTTAATTTCTTAAGAAATCTTCCACAACATTCCATTCCATTAAATTTTGTTTATTTCAATCATGCAAGTGTTATTTCATTTCAAATAATTTACATTTATGTAATTTCCCTTTTATGTAAGTGTTCCTATGTAAAACTAACATAGTCAACAAGTGAGTTAAGTTTACACATATAGTGATGTCACCTTATCAAGATTAAACACCCCTAGGTTGATAATTAATGGAGTAATTATTTTATGAATCAAGTGTCCACTTTATCCTATGAGCATAGGTGAAGTTGTATAAGTTCATTAGGTTTAATTGGTGGTAAAAGTATATCATCATAGAGATAAGTGTGTAAAATAGTGTTCACAAGTGCATGATTTTACCTTAAATGTTAATTTTATGTGTTTACATTTGCCCTCATTTTTATCTGTTAATGCAACAAATTAAATGTACTAGAGTAAAAATGAAAATAGTGCATACCTAAACTAAACTATGGTAGAGAGTTTTGGATGTAGGCCACAACATTGAACTATAGTCCATGTAAACTTGTAGTGAAATATATGTAATATTAATCTCTAGTTAAGATGAATAATTAAAAATTGAAAGGCAAGAAACTAAATATTGAAAAGTAATAAATACACATGATTGTGTATGTGAACCATTCTACATTTTCTAGTGTAAAAAATTGTGATTATGGGGTGTTGTTTGTTTCTATTAACATTAAATAACATGGAATATATTTTGAATGCCCTAATCCTCATCTATATATAACTAGATACAAAAATTGATGTAGGTATTGGTGAAAAACCTAGAGTAGATACTAGTGCAAATACCAAACCAACCACTACAAATAAAATAAGGTTCAATTCTAGTGTAAAAATTAAGTATAATCTAGGACTAGTGTATACAACATGGAGAATGACATGAATTTCCATTCCACCTATAAAATTAATAAATGAAGAAGGAATGTGTTGTGCACATGCCCACAACTGATATATACTACATATAGATTTTAAAATTGATAAAAAAAACTATGATTCTTAGTAAAACCTAAGTGATAACCCAAAATAACATGCCTCACATGATTGCCATAAAACTAAGAAAATATGATAAAATAATTATGTAATTTTGATTAGTTAAGGAAATTGAGACTATAAAACTATTGAATACCAATCTGAGTAAATTGAGGTTCTAAAAAATCTATAAATTCCTACTTTTTAGGCATTGATAAATGACCTGGGAAGGACACCAGAAAAGTGCTCTCCTATCCAATATGGTGCTCCTATCTAAATTGACTTTATATGTGTTTTCTAAGCCTTAAATTATGTCAACTATGTAGCCACTAGTAAATCTTATTTGTGTAATAATCTTTGAAGTTCAAGTCTCTAAGACAAACCTATGTGAATGCCCCCTCTTTTGAGGTCAGTTGTTGAGCCTACGTAGGAACTTAACTCAAAATAAAAGGTTATGTCGTACATTTTTATGAGGAATTTTTTTTTAAAGCTAAGTAATATTGACATCACGTAGAAGCATGGCATCATTATGTATGTAAATTGAGCATAGTTATAATGTAAGATGTTTGTGAAAACAAGAACTCACAATAAGTGTGTCTAGATAGATGTGAGATTGAAGAACATAAATAACTAAGAAAATATTTATATAACTCTAAATGGAGCTACTTAGAGAACAATACATGATGTTCATCATGGAATTAGAAGGGGTTGGGTGCATGATTTCCATCATTGCATCCAAATTCGATCAAAAAGGAAGCAAAATGCCATGACCACGATGCACACAATTAAAAACTACAAAAAACACATAATATAAGGTAAATATGCCATAAATAAGGTACATGTTCAAATGTTACTCACTCTAATAAAATATACATACAAAGTCATGATCAAATGCCCTCACATGCATACAAGGAAATAATGGAGCCTTAGATCCACATAGAAGGACATGTTAAAATGTTCACATGCATGACTAGAAAGTACATAAAGAGATGTTCAAATTCCCTCACATGAATACAATGACATATTAAAATGTCCTAAAATCACAAAAGGAAGTGCATACAAGGTATAAATCTAGGAGAAGAAAAATAACAAAGCATGCATGATTATGTATTCTGATCAACAAAATCTAAGTTACAATATAAGAAATATTAAGTTATTGAGATATACAATAGTATATCATAATGTTAGTGAGTGATCAATATCATAATATGTAATAAAATATAAATAATTTATTATGTAAGACAAGGGGTAAATAAGGATAAACCCTAATTTTACCATGCCCCCAATGAGATAGCTAGAGTGTACATGTTGTGGGAAACCTGCATGAATTCTAGAAATAATTAGTGAAAATATAATCTCATTGGGATAATATTGGGTTGATGGACATTAGATCATTACACTTATCTCCTCCAAAACACTCTTATATGAATATAGTTTATGAATGTGTAATATTAAAGGCACATACAACTAGTTATGGGAATTGTATTTCATGTAATCTATAATCACTCATGTACTCTTGTGAAACATGTATGATATAAAACTACATAAAACAAGAATCTAATACTATAGAAAATTTAATTGATGTATGACAAATTACATATAAGGATGAATAAGTCCTAGATTTTGTATTTTCTAAAATATTTTATTATTTTTGTATATATATTTTTCATATATATGAATGTAAATATGATATGGCAATCTATAAATAAAATAAAAAATCTTAAGGATGTGGTTAATCAAAAGGTATATCTAGTGGTAGATGATCAATATTGACAAAATCAAATAAATGACCATCATTATGGTCATCATTCCACTAGTGCTTTATAAATATAACCTTGTATTCAACTTTACTCTAAATTTTGTGCATCTTAATATCATGGTTATCGATTGTGTAGGAGGCCTCATGTACTATTCTGGGATATATCAAGTTATATGTTATTACCTCTTTCTAGAATTTATGATTTTCATCAAATCTATTGTGGATAATGTGAATTATGCTCCCATCAAACCTAAATGTGAGACACATTTGTGTTATATCCATTATAGCTTTCATTTCTTGTAATTATAAGTTACCAAATGTATCCTATATCTAATTTCATGTGTTCATGGATAATAGTAGGGTGTTCACCACCTTGGGACCACATGCAACTAGTAGTGTAATGTGGTTGATGGAATCTTGTAAAAATGTAGAATGTTTTAACTCATCACTATTATGTCATATATTCTTTATAAATGCAAGTATACATGTATTTGGAGCTGAATCCTCATCAATGGCTATATGTTGTTGATACTAATTTTAAATTAAAACTTGAATGGACAAATTATTACTCTTAGAATGTCTAAAGTTTCTACTTGTTTCATTTTGTTGTGGGGCCTTGGCTTACTTAGGCAGAGGCTATATGATCTAAATAGTTCCCTTAGCCTTATTTATACTTCTCAAGTTTTTTTTTTAATGTTGAGCATGTCTTTGTATCATGTCATGTGATTCTATGAAAATGACAAAAGGGCTTACTATCCTAATTTTTCAAGTAGGTAATGGATCTATGGCATACAATTGGTAAGGCTATCAATTCCCTATCAAGTAGCATTTGTAAGATCACATGTAGTCTATATTATGAATATTTTACTTGTATTATGACAATTGGTTTGATATCCATAGATGTGATATTATTCATTGAATTTGAGAATGGATATAAAACTATATGTAAGGTGGTATACAATTGATAACAAATGTTCTTTCCCTTATGTGTGTTAGCAATAACTACCTTTTTCTATTTCTATGGAATGGTATAATGGCCTTAAAATCATCTTGGTATTTTCCTAGGACTATTTTTTTAAACTTGAAACCACACAAATAGTCATAAATGTTAATTATAGTTGTTTATATGTCCCCCTCAAAAGTACCTCAGAATCACTATCGACAATCTTGATGTAAAAATAATTTGGGTTCTCTGAATTAATCAATAAAGGTAATTATTTCATATGTTCCTCATTATCCACCCTGGATGGTGCCATCATTGGTGTGGAGGTGCATGTGGATGGTGGTTGAGGAGTATGTGTACTAGACTCACAAGCCTCATATGTGCATCTATTCTATGGGAATAATTTATGATTATGGAACTATAGTGGGTTGTGATGCCTCTAATTGTGATGGTATCTTCAAACTAGGTTATGTAACCTTACAATATATAAAGGGTTGATATCAGATGGATATGTGTACAAATATCCATCACATAGAAAATTGACACATCAATGTAAGGTAGAAGGTATGCCCTCCATATCATGTATCCATGGTCTACCTAATAACAAATTGTAATGCAAATGGTTAGGAATTACCTAAAATTGTGTAAATAGGGTTTTTGGTCCCACTGTAATATCTGAGGTGATAGAGCCCAAAGCTTGGCATCGTAAATAATCAAATACTTTAATACTCTTATATGTCTTTTGAATCACTACCATGTTGATGCCCATTATTTGTTAAAATGTGAAATTAAAAATATTGAGTCTTGAACCATTATCAATTAAAACTCTTTTTATCATTGTGTTGTTGATTTGATCTTCTATAGATAATAATAAATTATTATCAATGGTTTAATATGGTGGAAAATCATCGATTCCAACATAAATTACATCCTTGATGTCCTTCAAAGTATTCACAATAGATTAAAAATAATAAAGTTTTATGTCATGAGGCATGGATGTTTGATTCAAAGTTTGGTAAGAATTTACTTAAAAATGGTAGCCTTCTGAATCTAAACTAGAATATAAATATTAGTTGGTGTATTATTACATCAGTCCATAATATCATATGGTCTATATTGATCTCTTCATCATGTTAGATTAGTTTGGGGATGAGGTGAAATTATTTGAATTCATTCCTCTTTTCTTGGTTGAGGGGCACCTAACCTTGTCTATTAATAATAGCTCAGATCGTAGGTCTACTATAATTATTGGGTGAATACTAGGAGTGGGATATGAGAGAAGATAGTTGGATGATCTAGGTGAAAGAGAAATAAAAGGAACCCTTTGAGCTGACTGATATCTAATATTAATTGGTGATAGTTTAAATTGATCCATATAAAAATAATCTATGTATAATGATGCACCAATGTGGGGTGGAAAAATAGATGATGCATTTTTTCCTTAATGTGATTCATCCATGGGATTAATACATGTTCAATATTTTACAAACAATAGGCAAGGAGCATGTAAATAGTACTAGGAAACTTTTCACTAGGAACTAATAGATAGGTTCAGTCATGAAAATCATGATGAATTGTAATTATTTAGAAATTAGAAATCTAAAACCTTATTGGAGAAATGAAATTAGGAGGAAACCCTAAAGGTAATCTATGATTTACAATATTTGACAATATATAGGTTCACCAATATGTTTCATCAAATTTGGTGATTTTATGTGAAAACCCTAAATGACAACATTATTATACAAAATTAGAAGAATAATATAATAATTATAATATTCACTTATTTATAACTAATATATTATATAGACATACCAAATATATAAAATTTTGAGAAAACAAAGACTTTTCTACAAACTATGCCTCCAAGAAGAATCATGATCTAAAAGTTTTTGTGTAGATAGGTCTAGTGGCTAGAATCAAGAATCTAAAACTAGATTTAGACCTAGATAGCAACACTAGGAAGAGGATGTTGGGGATCAAACAACAATTTTGATTACACTTATGAAAGCAATAAATGCAGAATTAAATTAGAATGATAAGTAACTAGAATGATAAATATCAAAGAACAAGAGATACAAGAAACCACCCTAAAAACTTGTATTAAACTCTTTACAAAAGGAATACAATTGAAGAAAATTATTTCTTCCACACCTCTCTCAGATGTACAGATCTCTCTCTAGATCTCTTTCCCTCAAGATCTCTCTCTCTCTCAAGTACAATCAACTCCAACAACCTGGAATGATTCACATATACAATTCTATACTGCTCTTTCAACATTCTAATACAATAAGCTAAGAAGATCTATCTTATTATATAATAATTAGGAAACTTGAGCATGCATTTACAACTAATAGTTATGCCTCTTAAACAAGGGCTCTAAAACAGTCTTACTAATAATAGAGATGCAGACTAAAAACTACTACTTAATCCCATCATGCAAACACTTAGTTCTATCCACAAAAATAGCTCTCTGGATGTACAGGTAACCGGCATCAATTCCTGCCTATTTTCTTGTGACCGACATCGGCCAATCTTTGTCGATGCCAGCATCTCTTGAACTACTCCTGATCGACGTCAGTCGCTCCTGACCGACGCTGATGACTATGTAAACTTGCAAACTGCAAAATGCTCCTTAGGTGAAGCTTTTAGGCTCCACACCTTAACAATCTCCCACTTGGAGATAAACAGCTAGACCAGTACCTGTACAGCAACATCTTCTAGCTCCTCCATCTTTAACTCAATCATGAAGACCAATAGAAGTTAAATGAAGATTCAACTTCTCTTTTGTAACCGGCTTGGTTAACATATCAGCAGGATTCTTATCTGTATGGATCTTCTCCAGCTTTAACTCACCATCTTCCAATACATGTCTTATGAAGTGGTACCTAAGCTATATATGCTTTATTCTTGAATGAAAGGTTGAATTCTTAGCCAAATGAATTGCACTCTGACTATCACTATATAATCTGCAACTCCCCTACTCCTTTCCTAGCTCTTCCAAGAATCGTGTCATCCATATCATCTCTTTTCTAGCCTTTGTGACTGCAATATACTCTGCTTCTGTAGTTGACAAGGAAATAACCTTCTACAACTTTGATATCCAGCTAACTGTTGTTCCACCAACAGTGAAAACATATCCTGTGGTGCTCCTCTTGCCATCCAAATCACCTACCATATCTAAAACTACATAACCATGTAGAGAAGTATCTAAACCTCCATAGCACAAATGCCTACTGTTGGTTCCTCTCAGATATCTAAGGATCCACAGAACTACTTTCTAGTGTTCCTTCCCTGGATTGGCCATATACTTACTTATAACTCCCACTGCTTGGGCAATATCCAGTCTAGTACAAACCATTGCATACATTAAACTCCTTACTGCGGAAGAATATGGAACTCTACTCATGTACTCTACCTCATCATGTGAATTAGGACACTATTCTTTACTCAATTTAAAATGTCCAGCCAAAGGTGTGCTTACCAATTTTACATTCTGCATATTGAATTGTTTCAACACCTTGTTCACATAATCCTCTTGAGATAAAATCAACCTATGATTTTTCCTATCTCTCTTAATGCTCATGCCAAGGATTTTCTTTGCTGCTCCCAAATCCTTCATGGCAAATGTTTGAGCTAATTTCACCTTAAACTCAGAGATATCATGCATGTGTGATCCTACAACTAGCATATCATCTACATACAACAATAGAATAATATATCTACCATTATCCAATCTCTTAAAATACACACAATGGTTAGATTGACACCTATTATAGCCATCCTCAGTCATAAACCTATCAAATCTCAAATACCACTGTCTAGGAGCTTGCTTGAGGCCATACAAGCTTTTCTTCAATCTGCACACTAACTTCTCCTTACCTTTGACCTCAAATCCTTCCAGTTGTTCCATATATATTTCCTCATCCAAATATCCATGAAGAAATGCTGTCTTAACATCAAGTTGCTCAAGATGCAAATCCTTAATAGCAATTAAAGATAGTATAGTCCGTATAGAAGTCATTTTAACAACAAGAGAAAAAATCTCACCAAAATCAATACCTGGCTTTTGTGCAAATACTTTCACTACCAACCTGGCCTTATATCTCATCTGTCCATTCTCACCTTCCTTCAATCTATAGGTCCATCTATTCTTCAGTGTCCTCTTACTAGCTAGCAACTCAACCAAATCCCATGTTTGGTTTTCTCTCAAGGACTCCATTTCCTCAACCGTGCCATGCTCCCACTGATCCTTGGACTCCACCTGTATTGTTTCTTGAAAACTCTCTGGTTCTCCACCATCAGTTAGCAATAAATATAATAATGAAGGGAAATATCGAATTGGAGGCTTACTTACCTTTTTTGACCTCTTGATGGGCGTCTGAGACTCATCCACAACATGCTGTCTGCCCAAATTCTCTGATAGTAACCAACCTCAGTCACTTCCAGGCCTGTAACTGGCCGACGTTAGTTTTGCTTGACTGACGTCAGTTCCTATCCTACCGACGTCGGTCTCTGTATGATTGATATCAGTTTCTATTTTGCCAATGTTGGTTCCTTCCTGGCTGACGTCAGTCTCTGTGTTTTCCTTTCTGTGATTAATTTTTCCCATGAGCTCATTTTGGACCATCACCTCGTCCAATTCTCCATTGCTCTGCCCAGATTGATTTAGCTTCTTGAGCTGATCACTATACATCACTTTTTCATTGAAAACAACATCACGGCTCCTAATTATCTTGTTAGTTCCTAGATTCTAAAATTTGAAACCAAAATCATCAGAGCCATAGTTTATAAATGTACACCTCATAGACTTAGCATCCAGCTTCTTTCTATTTTCCTTATCAACGTGCACAAAGGCTTCACAACCAAAAACTTTGAGAAATGAGAGATCTACCTTTTTACCTATCCATGCCTCTTCTGGAATTCCACCATCCAAAGCTATAGAGGGTCCTCTGTTAATCAGGTACACTATAGTGTCAACAGCTTCTACCCAAAACTCTAAGGCCAAACCATCATGCAATCTCATACATCTTGCATGCTCCATAATTGTTCTGTTCATCCTTTTAGCAACTCCATTTTGCTAAGGTGTCCTTGGAACCATCATTTGCCTATGGATTCCATGCATATAACAATACCAGTTGAACTTATAGCTGCAAAACTCACCACCATTGTCAGATCTCAAGCACTTCAATCTCCTGCCTGTTTCATTCTCAACCATAGCTTTCCAAATATTAAAAGTCTCAAATACATCAGATTTATTCTTAATACAATAGACCCATACCTTTCTTGTAGCATCATCTATGAACAAAATATAGTATTGTGATCCTCCAATAGAAACAACCTAAGCCAGTCCCCACACGTCTGTGTGAACAAGCTGCAACTTATGCTTCTTCTTTGTTGACCCAGTCTTGAGAAAACTCACTCTCTTCTATTTCCCAAAAACACAGTGCTCACAAAAATATAGATCTATGCTTTTCAAATTTGAAAGCTTACCTTTTGACTTAAGAATTGACATTCCCTTCTCACTCATGTGGCCAAGCCTTGAGTGCCACAATTTTGCATCCACATCTGAAGTAGATAATACAGAAGGAGAATTGTTAGTAACACAATTACATAAATAGAGAGTACCTACTCTCTTACCTCTGGCCATTATAAGTGTACCCTTGGTCACCTTCCAAGATTCAACTGTGAGAGTTACTATACAACCCTCATCCCCTAACTTTCCTGTAGAAATCAAATTCCTTTTCAAGCTAGGAACATGCATAACATCTCTCAACAGCCATGTGTTGCCATTCTGCATTTTCAGCTGCACTTTTCCTTTGCCAATAATTTTACAAGGCTCATCATCCCCTAAATACACTATTCCAAAATCTCCATGGACATAGTCACTAAAATATTCTCTATTAGGGGTAACATGAAAAGATGCACCAGAATCTAAAACCCAAGATTCTATATTATTATACAAAGAGAATATTAAAGCATCTTGTGCAATACCTGCAACCTTTTCTTCTTCTTTTCCTTCATGCTGATTGTCCTCCTTAGGCTTTGACCAACAATCTCTACTTATGTGCCCAATCTTTCTGCAATTCCAGCATTGTGGCTTCCTGCCATTTCTGGATTTGGATCTACCTCTCACCTTAGACTTAGATCTTGATCTCCCTTTCTTGTTCTTCTCTTTTTGCCTTCCCCTACTCTCAAAACTTAAAGCATTCCCTAATGTTTCCTCTGTGCTTTTCTTGCGAATTTCCTCATTCAAGATTACACTAACAACATCCTCTACTTTTAAAATATTTGAAGCAGATGCAGTATTACTAACTACCATTACTAAGCTATGCCAGCTTTCAGGCAAAGAACATAATATTAAAAGAGATTTAATTTCATCATCAAACACTATATTGACTAAACTTAATTGATTTACAATTCCATGGAAATCATTCAGATGATTAGATATAGATCCACCTTCCTGCATATGCAAATTAAATAACTACTTCATAAGATATACCTTATTAGAAGCTGAGGGTTTTTCATAAAAATTTGCTAAAGTAGTCATCAACTCTACCATTGTTTTTGCCTATGATAAATTAGATATCACAATAGATGCCAAACTCAGTCTTATAGACCCCAGAGCCTTTCTATCAAGAACTTCCCATTCTTCATCATCCATGTCTGTGGGCTTCTTTGCAATCCCACCTAACGGTAAGTATAGATCTTTCTGATACAGATAATCCTCTATCTACATTCTCCAATATTGATAATTTTTGCCATTAAACTTCTTCATTCTCAGTTTAATTTCTTCTACCATTGCTTCTCCCACTCAAACAGAAATCCCTGTAGAAACCCTGTGAGTACCCTGTAATCAATACACACTACACAGATCTGAACCACCTGTTAGTGAACCTGAGTTCTGATACCACTTGTTGGATATCAAGCTCTGAACCTACAACCAAGGCTCTGATACCACTTTTTGGGGATCAACCAACAATTTTATTACACTTATAAAAGCAATAAACGTGGAATTAAATCAGAATGATAAATAGCAAAGAATAAGAGATACAAGAAACCACCTTGAAAACTTGTATTAAACTCTTTACAGAAGGAATACAATTGAAGAAACTTCTTTATTCCACACCTCTCTCAGATGTACAGATCTTTCTCTAGATCTCTTTCCCTCAAGAGCTCTCTCTCTCAAGTACAATCAACTCCAACAACCTAGAATGATTCACATATATAATTATGTACTGTTCTTTCAACATTCTAATACAATAAGCTAAGAAGATCTATCCTATTATATAATAATTAGGAAAATTGAGCATGCATTTACAATCAATAGTTATGCCTCTTAAATAAGGGATCTAAAACAGTCTTACTAATAATAAAGACATGGACTAAAAACTACTACTTAATCCCATCATGCAAACACTCAGTTCTGTCCATGGAAATAGCTCTCTAGACGCACAGGTAACCGGCGTTGGTTCCTTCCTATTTGCTTGTGACTGACGTCGACCGATCTCTACCAATGTCAGCATCTCTTGAATTGCTCCTAACCGATGTCAGTCACTCCTGACTGACGCCGGTGACTGTGTAAACTTGCAAACTGAAAAATGCTCCTTAGGTGAAGCTTTTAGGCTCCACACCTTAGCAGAGGACACTAGAGGGATGACACTCATATCCAACTTAGGGATCTCATGTCCAATTATATTGAGTAAATTAGGGTTTTTAAGTTCTATATGCCTTCATTTGTAGATCATGTATTTAGTGTGGGAGTGTACAATAACTTGTGAAGACCACTATATAATTGATTTTCCTTTAATAATCCTAGTTCCTTGGCATGTGAAGACTAATTCAAATCAATGGGGAAAAAGGGTTTAGTTGTTGACTTTAGGCAAGACCTTGACTCCCTATGTGTTGAGTGACTTTTATATATCAATAATATGAGTAGGTATCAAACTTCATGTAGTTCTCCCATCTTATGGTGGTGTATGAATAAATGGTGAAATATGTTAGATAATAGTGAAATATTGATGTAATTAAGTGCTTTAACTGTGAATTTTGACCTATAGAATGTATTTAGACTTTGGCTTTGGGTTACTAGGTTTTTATGCAATTAGAATTAAGAGATATAGATATCCTACTCTTAGTGTGCAAGTGTAATTCTAGTGATTTTTGATGTGAAATACCATTATGTAAAAAATTGTTTGAAAAGTGTTTATATAGTCATATCATTCAAAATCCTTCAAATAAGGATCATTAGGGGCATGGTCCAACCTTCATATATATTTGAATTATCAAATTATCTAATATTTGGTAGGAAGATAGCAGAGTGGAGAAGGACATTAGAGAAGTTTGCTATAGTCCCATAGGGAACTCTTGTCCAATGGGTGATTTTATCATGTTGAATGTTAGGTAAGGCCTAAAAGGTGTCGAATATTTACCCAAATAGGATAAATTTCATTCAAGGCTCATATATCAGCTTTGAAAAGTGTGAATGGTAGTCTAAAGTGATCAAAAGGGGCACTAAGTTTGGTCTATAGGTAAGTGGGTAAAAAAGTGATCACAAATACATGATTTTATCTTAAATGTTAGTTTTATGTGTCTACATGTTCATATTATTGGAAAGCTAGTTTTGGCCCAAATGTGATGGTTGCTTGATTTTGCATGTGTTAAAACTTGTTCATGTTTTTGTATGTTATTTGATATTTAATCTTCCAAATGCATTTTTTTAATATGTTTTTGGACTTTTTTCAGTCCATGAACATTTAAATTGGTGGGATTGGAAGGGGAGTGGAAGGGAAAGTTTGTAACTAAAATATTTATGGTGTTTATTGGATGTTTTAGAGGGAAAAATCATCCCTTTAGAAGGCCAACTTTCTATATAATAACTAAATTTCATTACAATGGGGTTGGATTTTCTTCTCCCCATAAGATATTTGAGCCAATCACACTTTTATTTTCATTTAATTTATTGATTTATTAGTATAATTTCTCCCTCAATCTTCTCTCTTATTGTTATGCTGGTGAATTTTCTATTGATTGGTTGTGGAAGACTCTGAATTTGACTTTCAAAATGACATATTATGATTAATATAAGACTATTTTATTATTAAATTTTAATTTGTGCATGTAAACAGTGGTTGTGCTTATTCTTCCCTTGTCTACTCTCCCTAAAAGCTTGCATTAGTTTTATATGTGATTGTGCATGTGTTGGTTGGATTAGAGGTTGATTTATGGATTCCATATGATCAATAAATTGAATTTGTCTTCATTATTACAAGATTTTATTTCCCCCTTTTCCTTATTTAATCATTTTTAATCAATATATTAGTTTAGGGTTTTATCTAAATGTAATATAATTCATCTATCTTAATTGCAGTTATTTTATCCATTGATATTGTTGCATTATTAAATATTAAACATGATGGAATTATCACTAAAAATTAGTCACAAGAACACTAAAAAAATCCCTTAAAAAAATTGATATATTGGGAAAGATAATGAATGTTCTATCAATTTAAAACATCCACATAAAACCCACATCAATGAAACTTCAAATTGACATTACCCACTATACTATTAAAGCACTGAAACCTTGTTAAAATCAAGTTTGAATTTACACCAATAGAACCCTTGACTGGATTAGTCTAGGATAACCTATTGAGTTAAATTAGTGTAACATGACCGAGTAGATAGATACCTTGGGGATTCATGCCTTGTGGGAATCTTTTCAAGAGAGGTTATATGAGTTTCACTACCCTAAAAGCCTAACATTTGTGAGTTGTTATAAATGACAAATCAATAATTTTACACTAGAAGGAGGGCGCCAATAAACATAAAACTAAAATCTTAGTAGAAAAATTAAAATTTGAACATTGAGGAGCATTTCCCACACTTGAGTATTTCAAAAACTAAACTAAAAACTAGGTAAATACCCACTATATCAAAGTTTTTTGGGGCTGAATTTGAGTTATTTTAAATTACTAAATGTCAAAATCTAAGAGAAAATCAAGGTAAACCAAAAACTAGATAAATCCACTTAGCTAGTAGCTCACCTATGAATGTAATTTCCTTCATTAACCCATTTTTTACCCCTCAAAACCCACCAATTATAAATAACCATGCCTATCTTGGAGGAGTTGGATGCCCTATGAACATTTCAGGGCTTGTTCATGACTTACCAAAGAATCTTGACAAGTTCCACCTAAAGTGCATACCTAACGTAATTCAAATCATTAAAGAACATATTCATGCATGTAAATATGACCTTATTCAAAATCAGGTCCAACATGAGGATGTAACATGTTTATTTTTCCCTTACTACTTAAGGAAGGTTGCCTACACTTGGTACCTTGGATTATCAAATGGATCTATTACTTCCTAGAATGATATAAAAATAGTGTTTATCAACCACTTTAGGATGCCTATTGACATGTCTATCATGTACCATCACTTTTTTTTTACCATAGGGAATTAAATGAAATAATGATCATATTTAATTCACATTTCCATAATTTATACCATATTTTTAAATAACCCTACACTCATATGGAAGCATTTTCCATACAGAACTGTCTAACAGACTTATAATCACTAACTCCATATTTCTTATAATAACCTTGATAACACTTACATCTTTGTCCTTAGCCTATAATGAAGCTTTCAAAATTGAGAAATAATTGGTGCCATAAGGCTTTAGAGTTTTCCCTTTACCTTAATTAGGTCATTTGGGTGCTTATAATCAAATTACAATGAATAACCAAGATCTCATTCATAATATATTACTAAGAATCCTATCATGGGTGTCATGTATTCAAGTCCATATATATTCTATAAATCAGTTCCTATGAACTATATGCCTAAAAATTAGACTTATATGCCTTGAAATCACACATTATTGAAGGAAAATAATCTACTTATTTTTATGACCTACAACAACATTGTTGGCATTACTAGCATTAGTGGTTATATTGCTTATATTAGAAATAATTAGGTTGTTCTATCATTTATAAATAATCAGACACCTATCAAAAACACCCATAATAAAAATTTATTATTATGCATATGTTTCTAAATGTTGTGGTACCTATGGTTAACTCACTACCATAAACAAAAAACCAACAGAATTCTAGCATGAACCTTGAAGTAACAAACTTATAATAAATGGTTCAGAGGTTTAAAAATGGCATGGTTAATTTGCATAGACAAGTACCTCAAAACCAAAACCAAAGCCTAAATAAACCACCTCAAAATATAAAATTCAACTTATATAAAACCAATAGGCAATGGAACATGATGCTAATAATAGAGGAATGCCTAGTCTTCTTGACAATGTAAATAAGAGCACTAATGATAGTACCTCAAATTAAGTGAACCTAGTTGATTTAGCATTGTACACCTAGTATAAGTTTCATAAAATGACTGATCACATTGATATTTATTATTTTGAGTTCATCCTAGCCTCAACCATCTTCTAAAAGGATATAAATAACCTCGAGATAGTGCCTTCACCTGATAACAACTTAAATCAAGGTAAAAGAAACCCTGTTATATCTCTAGTCTTAGAGATTTATGATTTACCATTCAATAGTGATATGACCCTAAAGATAATTTAGATGAGTTACATGCATTTAAACAAATTCCAAATGTGAAACAACTATGAGTTGAGGAGTGAGTTCTAAACTTTATTGACTACTTGTACTCCTCTGAACAATACTCAAGTTCCACCTAATGATAACTTGAGCATAAATTTGTTTCTACCAAATGGACTTAATATTTTTTTATCAACCCAATAAAAACTCTACACCCTCATAATTTAATAAACCAATATAAAAAACCAAAATTGGATACAACATTGTATAAGACTTGAATAAAATTAAGGCTAATATAACAATGTTTGATTTGCTCTAGATTTCTAATCAAAAAGACTTGTTGAAATAATTATGTGTACATTAAGGGAAGGAATATAATAGTATAGTTTACACTCATCTTTCAATTTACAAATAAAAATTTAAAACCCCTCCTTTCCTCCTAATAATTTGTATTTTTGAATAAAACTTACACAATTTTTTGGTGGATTCAAGGGATTCCAGTAATGTGATGTCTTATACAGTTTCCACCAATTGGATTTGACTCTTATGAAGTCAAATATAAATTTTTCTAAGTCAAAAAATTTATCTGTTAATTTTTTTGGTGAGTTGAATCACATTCACATGCAGTTGACCTCTTATCCTAGAGTGCAACAATTTATTTATATTTAGGTAGTTGATATATTTGATGCATATAGTATGTTCTTGAGTAGATATTGGTCCAAAAATTTAGATGAATACATGGCCACTAAATTCTCTCACATGTGGATCCCATGGCATGGCATACCCAATTAGATATGAATTGAGTGTGAGAGTAAAATGACTCACATGATCATAAAGTATATCAAAACAAATGAGATCTTATATGAAGAATCCAATCTCAGAGTCTACGCACTTGAGAAAGAGGTAGGATCTTATAATAAATTCTCTGTTAAAATTTAATTCATGTGATAAAAATTAAAATTTGAGGAACTATATCATCTATATGAGGATGATATCCTTTTTGCACCTGAGATACCTTTATCCCCCAGTGTTGTCATAGTGTATGAGGATGTGAAATAAGTTGATCCAAGTAATAACCACTCTTGACAGCCCTATACCTACTTTTACCACTGAAAATCTAACTATAAGATCATTATCAACTAAGAAATAAAGTGTATTCCCACTAGGCATTGAGAAAATAAGTAGAGATTTTAATGTTTAATAACACCCACTAATCATAATTTGATGTACATAATATAAAATCACTTATGGATTCTAAATTTTGACGTCTCTAAGTCCAAGAGTGGGTGTCGTGTTAGTGTTTATCTCATCATTCCATGAGGTAAATCATAATTATATGCCTTCCAACTAAAATTTACTTGCATGAAAAACCTAATTGAATATGAGACACTAGTTCATGGTCTCTAATTTTCTCTAAGGAATAAAGTGAAGAATCTCAAGGTGCTTGGCAACTCAAAATTGATTATTAATTAGGTAACAATCTAATATTTTTTTAATGATAAGTTTTTATCCAAATATATTAGTTGAGTGTGTAACTTAATAGATATTTTGATTCATTTAACATTCAAACACAACCCCATAGGATAAACTATATGGTAGATGCATTGGCAATAGCCATGAGCACTCTTGAACCAATTGTTGACTCCAAGTTGAGAATATTATCAATGGAGTGAATCTCTATTCCTATTCTCGATAATGTCAAAAACTTTTAGGTATTAAATTATGATCAAAATATCATTGACTTCATCACAAACATGAATGTATTCAAATGAAATATTATTTATGAAAATGATAGAGAAGAGTTCAAACTAGACAAGGAAGTGGTGACCAATTTGAAAACCAAAAGTATACCAAAAGGTATGTTCTTAATAAAATGCTTGTTTAACATGGATTACCAAGGTGAAAAGGATAAATCAACCCTAACAAAGGTATGTTACACCAATATTACAATCTATACAATGTTAATAAATTAAAAAACATGCTTCTAGGTAAAACATGTATTAAAAAATAAAAACAAGAGTTCATTCAAGTCCTAAAAGAATTCAAGGATGTTATGTAATGGATTTATGATGAATTAAAAGTTTTAAACACTCATGCACACTATACCTCTCAAGCTAGGAGTCAAAACATTCCATCAGAGAAAAAGACTAGTGAATCCATTACTAGAGCCATTAATATTCAAGGAAGTACATAAATTACTTTTATTAGGAATATATTTCCTGTCTAGCATTCCACATGGGTGGTTAATCAGGTGCCAATAAGGAATAAAAATGGAGAGATATTAATTTGTGTGGACTTATGAAACCTAAAAAAGGTTTATAAAAATATAATTACTCATTGCCTTCAATAGATGAAGTTTTACAGATAGTGAACAACTCTTAAAATATGTCATTCCTTTAACAAGTATTTAGGATATAATTAGGTAATGGAAAACTATGAGGACCAAATGAAGACAAAATTTACAACTAAGTTGGGTGCATTCACATAAAAAAGGATTTCATTTGGCCTAATAAAGGTGGGTGCCACCTTCTAAAGTGTCATGGATATAAATTTAAAGATATTATTATCAAATGCATATTCATATACATGGGTGACTTGACTATCTTTTCTAAGGACCAAGAATACCACATGAAGGATTTGAGAGCAATATTTTAGAGGTGCATATATAATGGAATATCCATAAACCCAAATAAGTGTATATTTTGGGTCACAAATAGTAAATTGTTCAGTCACATCATCTCTAAATGAATCATTTACATGGACCTAAAGAGAGTGGAGGCAATTCTTACAAAAATCATTACTTTGTAGTAAAAAAGAGCTAAAGTCATTTTTTATCAAGATCAACTTTGTAAATAAGTTCCTCTTGGGATTTGTAGAGATATTTTGACTGCTAAATAAGGATGATAATATTGAGTGGATGACTGAAGCACAAGTGACTTTCTTTTTAATCAATACATCAATTTTAAACACTTTAGTGATTACCATTCCTAACTATATACAACCCTTCTACATTTATTTATTCACCTCAAAACACTCAAGTGTTGTTGTCATAACACATAATAGATAAAACAAAGATGAGAGACCTATCTCATTCATGATTTATCTACTTTTTAATGTTAAACTGAGGTACTCAATGATTGGAAACAAGCTTTTACCTTAATCATAATAGTCAAAAAGTTCAAACATTACATCTTATGTAGTAATGAATTTTTCATTATACCTGAACCAACCATATAATACATCTTAATGAAAAATGATTTAGGTGAATGAAGAGTCAATTGGATGAATTTTATCCAAGATTTTGGTGTGTAACTCCAACCAATGAAAATTTTAAGAGGGCGAGGACTTTTTAAAGTCATCGCTGAAGTGCACCTATAGATAGTTTGTAGTATACATTACAGGATATAAGAAATGATGATTGGTACCAAAATGTGGTATACTATTTTATAAAAAATGAGTTTTTAAGTCACCTGAATTCTACTTAAATAAGATCACTACACCTAAAAAGTAGAAATTTCATGATAAAATTTGGTGTACTATATAGAAAGTATCATGAAGGCATATATCTGAGGTGCCTAAAAAATAAGAAGTAATTAGAGTACTCAGTGATTTCCATGGTAAATATGGAACTAATCATGGATCAAGGAGTGTTACAACCCATAAAACACCTAGGTAAGGTTATTGTTGGCCACATACTTTCAAATATTCTCATGCCCATATTTAGATTTGTCATACTACCAATTTGTCATGCATAAAGAGTGTACCCTTGCCATGCCATTATAGTTGGTTATTGAGGTATGGACATATGAGAATTTAGGATTATAATTTTTTTAAGTGATCAATTATAATTATTCCACAATTTAAAATCTCATTTTTATAATGACCAAATCTCAAATGTTCAATAATTACATGACTAACAAGGTAATCAGATTCATTAAGGATCATGTTTTCACTAGGTTTGGGATGCCTTTCACCCTACTACATGATAATAGTACCAATTTATCCTCTATCTCTCCAATTTAATCAATGACTCTGAAAATTATTTAATCTTCAAGTTCTCATCCAATTAGTACCCCTAAGTTTATGGGGTAGTTGAATCAATGAATAAGAACTTATTAGATGTAATTAATAAAATCTTGGCAAAGAACCCCAGGTACTAGTATAATGTTCTAAAATTTGTAATTTTGTTTGATAAGATTAGAGTTATGTTATTCCTAGGAATGTATCTATATCATATAATTTATAGCCTTGGACATATCTTCCTGGTAAACCTAAAAATCCCTACTTTGAAGTCTATGAGATACTATGTTGAAACTAATGATAAAATAAAAGCTCACCTCCTAAACCTGATACAACTAGAAAAAAATGTGATACAACCCTATTTCACTTTAGAAAACACCAAGGAGTTATCAAACATTAGTTTTAAAAATGATACAAAGTGAAATCCTATCAGATCTTTGATCTAGTCCTTCTCTAGGAAAAGGCTCATGAAAAAGGGGGACAACATGGCAAGTTTGATGCCATATGGTTGGGTATCTACAAAATCTCTAAAACCTAGGTGAGAAAACATTCCACCTAAGGTGTTTAACTAGTGAGTATTTACCATTGCCTATTAATTTATATATCCTCAAACACTACTTTTAGGATTGAATTAGACTAGCAAGTTATTGTAAATGCTTTATCTTTCCCTTTCCTACTTTTGTTTCTTGTTTTCTTTCCTAATTTGTTATTAGTTTAGGTTGATTTGATTGATTTCATTACTTTTACTCATTTTTCTAGCCTCATTTCTTATTTATTTTTATTTAGTCTATCTATTTTATCCTATAGGTTCCCCTTGTTAGTAAAATAATCAATAATATAAGGCATGCAGGTAAGTGACAAGAATGTAATTCTGATTAATAAGTACTTTGAGTAGGTTGTAGCATTAGATTACGTTTATAAGTTAGTTTTGAAGGCTTAAGATATCATGAAATTATGATTTGGTTCATATTTGGTTAATTTTGGGTAAACTATCTAATTAATGAAGATATTCTATAGAAACCACACACAAAATCACATCTTAAATGGTTTCTAGGTTTTCTTGGATGAACCCACTGTGGTGAAGATATAGGGTGAAAATTTTATATTTCTTCTTTTAACTTACCATAGTGGTCCCTAACCCAAAACTGAGATGAAATAAATAAATAAAGATAAAATATAATTAATAAAAAAATAATTTAAACAACTCAATTTAGTATGATTCAAGTAACCTCTACTAGGGTTATGGGTGCCAAGCTGACAATAGAGTAAAGCCTAGAGTGGGATCAGAGATAATGTTTTTAGGGATGTAAACTCCTAGTTGGTAGCATAGAAATGTCTAATAATGTGCTCTCAAGGTAGGATTAACTATATATATTATTGAATATGTGGTAGTTAGTCCTTGTACATTATAATAAGTGGTAATTAACTCATTTTAACACACTAGGTTAATGAAAATGTATGATTTAGTGTTTAAGTTGTCCTCATCTTCTCCTCTCTCAAATCCATTCACATTCCACATGTATTCTTATCCAAATATTATGTTTTTTTATATTTTTTAAATATAATTTAAAAATACTCATGAATATATTCTAGCATAGTCACCATTTGTTGTTACTTGCTCAACATGCCTTGATTCTTCCAAGAATCAAGGAACCTATTTTTGCTTTTTTATCCACTCTTGCTTGCACTCATAGTTCATTGGTATCAAAAATATAAATTTTAATTATAATGTTATCTAATTTTTCATATATAATTATTTCCCACAACCATCACCATTGGAAAGACCACATTAGTGCAAGAAAACTTTGTATAAGGTATTTTGCATAAAAGTGGAGTTTTGACCTCCTAATTTGCATTTAAAGCTTAGCTTGCTTAACTCTATCAACCTACCCAATGAGGTCACTATGGTTTTCATACCATTATATCTCTCAAAACATATACCATAATAATAACCAAGTCTAAATGATAAATTTTCATAAATAGCACTTGGTCCCTAAATAGTATCATCATACTTGCTTGTGTTCACTGAGCTTATCTCTCTCACTCTCTCATCTCTTTTTTTATCTCTTTAGGAGATTAATTTTATTTAAATATCATTTTAGTCTCCAAGTAATATCCCATTGAGATTACCAAGATTTTGTGAGTCATTTTAATATTTTACACTTGGTCATTTGATGAGTTTTTGAGGCATTCATTACACTTTCAAGATCAATGGAAAACTCATCTTTTTATTTAGTTAGGTCTAGTTGTGCATGATAAAGTTTGTATAAGTTCCTAGACATAAATGTATTTTCATCCCATAATTAATTATTTGAGGTCATATTATACATTTCCAAGTTTTAATCATAGTTTTTCTCCTAATTAGGTATATATTCAAAATATTTCTAAGTATCCTACACCTAATCAGGCTTTAAACCCTAAATAGATCTAGGGGTATTTAGTGTGTTAGTAGTTATAATCAATTTTGAGAATCATGATTAGGTATTAGGGAATATTCTTGTTGTTTCTTATTTTTATATGGGGAATAATCCCTACTTAGGTCTAGGCTCATAGGCATAGGTCTCCGTAGTGGTAGTCATAGTTTAGAAATTTAGTTTTAATCAAGGATTGAATACCTGATTAGGTCATAGGGTATTATATGGAAGCTTTAGAGTTAGGTGGGGTAAAATCCTTAATTATTTCATGTGTAGGATTTTGGATTCCACTTAGTGTTAATCAATGATATTTCCCTAGATAGTTTATGGGTGTCTGTTAAGTTTTCAAAGGATGCAGGTGTAGTTCTAACTGGGTTTTTTTCCATAGTAACAAAGCAAAGCAAAGAATGCAAGAAAAAACATAGACATAACTAGGTGTTTATACTTTGATTAGGTCTATCCCCCATTAAACTTGAATTTACCACCAAAATCATAATGTAATCCAAGAAACAAACACCTAAATAGGTCTATAGGGAATTCTACTATGCTCCTCAGTTCTATTTGAGCTATCAAAGCCTAATTATAACTAGGATATTTAATTTTAAAAAATTAAAATTTTAAAAACTCTCACAAGCTTAAAAACTTAGATAGGTCTGCTAAGCCCATTTTAGAGCCAGTCTAAGTTTGTTATGGTAGCTTTTACATCTGGTGTCAATTTTCAAAACCATTCACATTTATGGAAAGCTAGTTTCATCCTAGATGCAATGGTTCCATCAAATTTTCTTGATTTTAAATGTGTTTTAACATGTTCATTATTTATATAATATTTCATTATTAAAGATTCTAAGTGCATGTTTTTAACTTCTTTTGGTCTTTTTATAGCTTATGAATAGTGAAAGTGGTAAAAATGGAAGGAAGAGCTAGTAGATGAAGCATTTATAGTGGATTTTGGATGTTTTGGAGGGAAAACTACTCCTCTTGAAAGGCCAAGTTTTTATATAATGACTGTGTTTCATTTTAATGGGGTTTGATTTTCTTCTCCCCATAATATAAATGAGATAATAACACTTTCATTTTTATGCAATTTATTACTTTAGTAGTATACTATCTCCCTTAATATCCTCTCTTGTCATTATTCTGGTGAATTTTTTATTGATAGATTGTGTAAGACTAAAAATTTGATTGTCAAAATGATATATTATGATTAATATAAGACTATGAGCTTATTCACTTTTCCTCTCTTGTCATTATTCTGGTGAATTTTTTATTAATATATTGTGTAAGACTAAAAAATTGATTGTCAAAATGATATATTATGATTAATATAAGACTATGAGATTATTTTCTTTTAATTTACACATGTAAATGGTGGTTGTGGTTGTTCTTCCCTTGTCTACTTTTCCCTATAAGTTTGCATTAGCTCTATAAGTGATTATGCATGTGTTGGTTAGATCAAAGGATGATTTATGGAGTCTATATGATCGAGAAATCAAATTTATCTTCATTATTGTAGTATTTTCTTTCCCCTTTTCTTTCTTTTTTCATTTTTTATAAATCTATTAGATTAGGATTTTATCTGATGCAATTTTATTAAACATATATATACACATAATATTTTCAAACTTTTATTGATTACTGATACTTTTTATCTTATAGGAACCTATCGAGTCTCAATATATCTAAGTGCATGCCTTAATGGGTGCATCAGGAAAGGGGTGGGTAGACCATCAATGACTCATAAGAT
This sequence comes from Torreya grandis, assembly GCA_037957365.1. Lineage (NCBI taxonomy): Eukaryota > Viridiplantae > Streptophyta > Pinopsida > Cupressales > Taxaceae > Torreya > Torreya grandis. The sequence goes on from JARHVA010000591.1 coordinate 817,258, forward strand.
TGTTGTCCTTTTTTCCACTTGCCATCTACACACTTGTCTCCTAAAACCATTTACCCTAAGCTTATTCTTCTCAGTCCTACCTATTTTAATCTTTTCCTCTTTCCATCCCTCCTTTTCTTGCCTTAACACACTTTAAGATAGTTATCTATAATAGGTCGACTAGGTTGACCCAATATAGTTTAAAGATATTTTTCACTTTTTTGGCTTGTTAGCCTTTTGGTCAACCTAGCTTAGACCTAGTGATTTATTATTGAAAACACCTTGGGTTCACTGAGTCAACCCTATATATCCAACATTATCAAGAGGATTTAGGGAAAGATATACTTATATATACAAGTTCATTTCCCACCATTTCATAAGATAATAATTATTAGTGAAGTGCAATTGAACATCTACTTATTAACCATTCTACTTGAGGAATAAATCTTAAGGTTCCATACTTTATTTGGAGATACATATCTTGTCTTGTGGATAATTCTTTAGGATGCTTAGATAGGTTGTGTAGCCCAAAGCTGATTTATCTTTGTTATCCTTACATACCATAATAATTTCTTGTGAAATACCTTGTCCAAGAGAGATATTGAGGCTCGATGGGTTCATCTTCAAAGTTAAGTATTCCTAACTTTATTTCTCCTTTGTAAGAGTAAATAGATAATTCCTTTATATTCTTCTCTCCATGTATTAGAATTCTATATACATTGACATGAGTATATGTCTTATAATACATGTTTAGTTTAGTTGTTTATTTTATTACTTCTAACCCCCACTTTGTGTCATAAGCTATGGTGTGCACTAGATTAGATTTTACTTTGTTTCTATTAGTATAAGTTAACATTTTAAACCTTAGGACTCCATTAGGGTTGTTTTGTAATTGTGTCAAATTTTAGGCTTTAGAACCCTTCCTAGCATGATATGTTGTGATAAGTGATACAAGTGATCCCTTAATTAGGTCTAAAATATCCCCATATTGTGCATGATCCCACTTAACAAGTGTATCCCCAATAAAAAGTGTAAGTATGATCTATCTTATCCTATATAGGATTAATTCATAGACATGATGCATTTCCAATTTCTTCCATTCTAGTGAACCCAACATGAACTAACCCTTATAGGATTTGCTCAATTTTTCCTTCATTTATTTTGATCATCATTTTTATAATATATTTTGACATACTGGATCGATTATATTGACCCAGCTTTTTATCTCTATGCACAAGTTGTAGGAACAGATAACTAGATCAACCCAGTCAACCCAATATAGGTTTTTATCTTTTCAGAGACCCAATTTATCCTACTAGGCTGACCCAATCAACCCCTTATATTTTCAACACTATTTTAGTAGGTCCCTATATATCTTGATCGATTATGTCAACCTAGTTTGTAGGATTCTCAAGCATACTTCAAGGTTCTTCATCAACAATCTTCCTTCATTGAATCTTTGGTCTACTAAGGTTCCTTATAATTTTCTATTTCATTTATTTTATATCTTTCCTTTCATACTTTTTAGTCTTCAAAACTACTGTTATATAGTTAATTGGATTGACACTGCTAACCCAGTTCTATGTTCTATGTGCTATCTAAAATAATTAGATTGACACTACCAACCTAGTTCATTTTCAAACTTTGCTTCCAAAGTATAGGTTTAACCTTGTTGACCCTATTCTGTATTTTTTTCATATAGTGTCAACACTATACCTTGTTTCAAATTTGGAATTAACATCATATCTACTAGTAATTAGCTCACACCTTTATTTTCTTATTGTTTTCATGCTTAGAATAGCTCACATAGTCTAATTAGGGATTCTTCAATTAATCACTTAGTTTCACTATTTCTATTTTATGCTAACATGGCCAAATTACAAAAACATAAACAAGCACTTTAACATTTTGTCTACCCTAGGCCAACCTACATGGATTTCATCACCAAAGGGGAATTTGACTTAATGCTCTGGTCAAGAATAAATTGTGGTTAATGATATATTTTGGCTAAGCACCCCACACACTTATCACTATGGTGGGTAAAGTGAGGGTGTAGGCCCTAAAATTAAGCTTTTATCATTGCCACTATAGTCCCTTTTAGCCCAAACTACCTAAAACTATCCTTAGATTTCTATCTAGTACCTCAGTTATATCTAACTATCAATTACATTTTAAAATCATTATTTACAATATAATTAATGATCAGGTTGATAAATTAGCTTTATTTTCAAGTTATTTGCTTTTTGTTTGTTTAAATGTGTGTGGAAAACCTTGCATTAGCCAACATTAGTGCAAGAGTTTGCCTTGTGTGTTTCAATTGGATTGACCAGCATTAATCCAATGAGTTATCTATTTCCTTTTAGTACTTATTTCTTTTCATTAACTTCAAGGCTATCTTGTTTCATTTTTTGTTTTTTAGGCTTGTTGAGTTCCCTATCTTCTATACTAGATTGACCTATTCAACCCTATACAATTTTATAGTCCATGTTTCTATATTAGATCAACCCAGTTGACTTTGTATAGTTTCAATCACCTATTTTTACCTTTGCTTTCTCATCTCTCCTATGTCTCCTTCATCATGGACTTTTTATTAGATAATTACATTGAGTTATAGTCAACAGACAAGATGAACTTTACCAATCTTAATATGGTCTCCCATAGACAGAGTAAGGATCCTCTTTTAAATACTAGTAATGTCATATTTCCACTCACATAATAAACTATAGGACCCCTCCTCATACCTCTTTGTAGCATAATCCTTTTCTCATTAGAATAACAACCTAATTTAGGGTATACTCTCAAAATTCTTTTCTTTATCTTTTAATTTCCTTAACAGAGGAAAGGATCCTTCTACCATTCACAACCTCATGATTAGTTGTCAAGCCAAAGAGCCTCATTCACATACTCCAACATTATCAATAGGATTTGGGGGTACCACTTTCTTTGGTTCTTAACCTCTTCCTTCAATTTCAAATCCTTATGTCATGCCATCTTCTTCTCTAACCTCTTTTACCTCCATGCCTAGTATCTAATCTAACATGGTGGGTTCTATATATAGTGGGCCTCTTATAAGGTCCACCATCCTTAATCCTTCCACTAGTTCATTTTTTGTGACCCAAGGTATTCATGCTTCTAGTGCTTCTTCCTCTCAACAATTCACTATTACATCTTTTGCTTCACAAGAAAATTTTACCACTAGTGCCTCAAATTCTCACAATTCTTCTCAAGCTCATATCAACACTAATAGTGGTACCCAAGCCACTAGTACCAAAACAAATAAAAATTCTAATGCTTCTAATGTTAATAAAAAACACCAAATTTTGTTGTAAAATCTCAATTAAATGAATACCTTTCAAGCTCATAATAGAAATCTAATGATACAAATGCAAAACCACCTCCTTAATATTTAATCTCATCTACAAACAATGGATTGGGGCACACATAACCAAAATTTTCCCTCCATACTCTTTGATATTCTCAAGGCAATCTCATTTCTTAAAATCCTTTGGTTATTAAAACCATTAAGAATCTACAAACTGAACCTCTTACTACTCAAATTGCTAACATTGATATATGAGGTGTAACACCTACGATTTATTATAATGGGTCAACTAATCCTACCCTTCTCCTTAAAACATTTGTAAATATTTACAAGGATTTGGTCAAATTAAACACCTTTGCTACTACCAAGCTCCTAGACAAAACTCTCATGAGTGATGCCTTGGATTGGTACAATCAACTTAGAGATCATTCCATTTCTGTTTTGGAGGACTTAGTAAATTATTTAGTTCAATAATTCCAAACTAATGATCTTCCCAAAAACACTTTGGCCATTACATTAATTGCAAATAACATGAGAATGAAACTTCCCAAGCCTTTGTTAAGAGATAGAATACTTTTTCAAACAAATGTGAATATAACATGGTGGATGATAATATTTTTCATCTCTTTAAAAATGCCCTCTTTCTTAAATTGAAATATTGAGTCCATACTCTCTCTCTCTCCACATACCTTGGATGAGGCTATTGACGAAGATAAAAGACAAGATTTATTAACACATCAATTCAAGCCACCCCAACCTTATGTGGGTCCTCATTTATTACTAAAGAACAATAACCACAATATCACTAATGATGGTGTTAATGATTCTTATGAAACCATTCACAATATTCAATTTGTCATTCCTAACCCTTCTTCAAAATCATCTCCTTCTTCTCAAAAATATACTAATCCTCATTTCCCTTCACCCAATAACATCAATGTTCACAAACCTTTATCCTCAGCTAAATTGCTGAAACATATACCCAAGCCTCTTTAATGAGAGCTTGACCCTACTCATCTTATGAAATTGTAGTATGATCCTAACAATTTTTATTGGTTTCACACTATTTGGGGTCATTCTCATGAGACCTATAGACAACTTCATAATTTAGCTATGGATTTTCTTCTTGGACCTAGTTTTGATCATGATTCAATTATCCATAAGCATCAACAAGCGTATGAGATTACTTTAAAGGACTATAAATCAAATGACAAAACTCAATACTTAAATCAAGAAAATTCTCATTTGGATATCTATAAAGATACTTTACCTAATCACCAACCTATCCAAGAAAATCAAGACAAGCCCACCCCTTCCACCAATAATGTAGAAAGTCTTATTGAACTAAATTCTAAAGAGAATGTGGTTAGCATGACTAATATGTGAAAGGTGATGGGTTTTATTGATTCCCAACCTATCTACACTCCTCCTTCCCATAAGACATATTGTGTTATCTATGATTCTTCTCCAACTCATTTAAATGAGTTAGGGAAAGAAGATCTTATCACTTTTGATGATCCAATTTATGATTTTCCATTGGATAACACATCCCATTCTATTTCTACCACTCTTACATCATCTTCCAATGATAATGATGATAAAAATTCTAATAACACTTCTTTTTCTCCTTCTTAAAAATAACTTAAAACAATTAGTGCATCATCTCAACATATTTACACCCTTGTTCCAAACCTCCTTCTTTTTACCATAAAAAATTACAATGTAATTCATCTCCTCTATTTGAAAACCTCCTTAACCATTATGAACCTATATATATCAACCTTTTTATGGGCTATGATGAGTGGCATCACATTATGGAGCTCATTAATTTCCCATCCTAAATTCCATTTTTTCAGCTGATGAGGACTTCCCCATGTCATAGAAACTACCTCATGTAGCTCTTATTTGAGATGAATGTCCCTCTTCCTCCCCTATTAGAATGGGAAGAAACTTTATCTATTTTTGAAGATAGTATTTTAAAATAATGTGAAGAGATGTCTATCAATGTTGACAAGACCATAGACACTTCTCTTTCTCTAAAATTTCCCATAGATTCTATGATTCTAGATGAGATTTTGCTTCATGCAGATGATCCTCCTTTATTTATTAGCATCTATATAGGTGATATCCAAGTCAAGTGTTAATTAATTGATAAGGGTTTTAACACTTGTGTCACTTCTCTCAATTTCATTAAGACTCTTGGATATTCTAAATTCAATCTCACATCTAGATGTAACACATGTTAAGGATACAATAGAAGGCAAATGATTCCTCTAGGTTGCATGTGGATTCCTATTACCATCCCACCTATCACCATCCATGTGAAGGTGATGATCATTAACTTTCCCCTTTCTTATAACATCTTAATTGATGGGATATGGACTCACCACATGAGAGTTATCAATTTTTTTCCTACCAATGCATTAATTTCCCTCACAATGGAACCATTTAAAAGATTCAAGGTGACACTAACCCTTAGAATTTAAAGTAATTCCAAGAGCACGGTGTCTTCAAGATTTATACTCATGAACCTTTTCCAAGTGTTCCATTTTGTGAGTCTCAGCATCTTGACTTTCTTATTAATTTAACCTGTGGTTACAATGGGCATCCTGAGCTCATGAGTAAAATTTATCCTAATATTTTAGATTTTGATGATGATGAGCTTGATGATATTAATTTAAATATCAAAATTTCTGATCTCTCACCTCATCTCATCTTGTAGCTTCCTAATTCCTTATAGCCTCATTCTCTTAAACCTCCTTATGATGAAATTCCTGTAGTCTTGACCAAGTCTAGGCATTTTATTCACCATGATTCATTAGATGATAAGGTTATTCATGCCCATGTCATTAATCTTCACACCTTGGATTATGATGATGGATATTCCTTAGACGATCCATTGTTAATTAATCTTGTCTAGGTTCATGATGCTAAGATTATTTGTTATCATTATTCTTTACTTGAGTCTTTTCATGTATCTCATCATTTTCTTTCACTTATATTTCTTGATTACTAGTATTTATGAGCACATGCATGGTGTTTTCAATTTTATATTTGGATTGGATGTGTGCTTCAATCTCATTTCTATCTATTATATCATTTGATACTATGTCAAATTTTTGCTTATCTTATATCATGATTTCTTACTTGTTGTACTATATCTTGCTTATCTTATATTTTATATTTTTGGATATGATTATCTTTTCTTTACAATTTCTTTCCCTTCCCATTTTCTTAGATTTTTTTCTCAAAACTCTCTTCTTGTATCTTTATGATTATTTTGATTTCTTATCCTTAATTTTCATAGATAATTTGTCATGGTGATTTGGTTATATTTACCTTATTCCCCTTGGTTATTATCTCCCTTTACCATATGATTAGTTAGCAAACAATCTATCTCATTACTATCTCCTTTTACCAGTTCACTTTAAATCTCTTTTTTCCCTCTGATACTTGAGATCACTTGTTAGTTAATTTTCAATCCTAAGTGTCCTAGTCAATCTTTGTCTTTGGTTACTTAGCTTCCGTTAGCCTTAGCCTATAGCTCATTCATGTGTATCACTATCTCTCTCATTATTAGCTATTCCAAATCTTTATGGAGGAGGAATATTAAAAACAATTGAAAATAAAATTAAAATACAAATCATTTAAACAAAATATAATGATATCAAAAGGCAAAAATATTCTTAAAAGTTTAATCACACTAAAAGACATGATTCAAAGCACATCTCCTTCTTATATTCAAAGCTCAAACTCCATAGTTGGCCTCAGGGTAAAGATGAGGTCCTTTAGGTGTGGTGGGATAGTAGATTAGAAAAAGAGAATAAAAAAATGTTTTAGTGATACCTACTTTCTCACGTAGGTACCTAATCTTTGTAGTAGATCAACGACTCTATAAGGGGTCCTAAAGAACATGGAACACATCATGGGAAGGTAGGTCCATTTTAATTTTTCTTGGACAAATCTACCTTCATGATTTGATAATAGTATCATGCCTATTTGCCTACAAATATTTATCTCTATAGAAAATAGGTTTCCTTTGTACATAGACTGTCACTAATCACTTAGTGTCTTCTCATGTTCTTAGTATGCCTGTTGCATCCTAAGGTCTTCTCATAAGATGCCTAAGTCTTGAGTTTTACATTCTATTTTTCACTCCTTATTTTCCTTATATTTATTCTTGAGAAATATTATCTTGTCTATTGATCACTCCGTTTAGGATTTCATTTGTGAGTTATTTTGTAAGACCATAGATATGACCCATCCATCCTCACAAATTACCATATTTTCCTTCCTATTACCCACATCCTTGATTACTTAATTTTCCTATTTATTCCACCCTTGTGGTGTTCTGTTTGTTGAGTTGTAGTATAAGACCATGGATAGGACCTGACCCTCACAAAATTTTCTAATACCCAAGTCACCATCCAAATTATATATGCCAAATTTGAGATAAAATTCAATTGATTATGAAGTTACACGTCATTTTACATGCTTCACATCTTGATTTAGTATGTTTTATGCTTAATTTTTATTTATCCTTTTAATCTTCTTATTTTTTAAGTACATGTAAGATTTCAACCATTTCTTAAATTTTTCATACATCCTAGCTTGATTTAGTATGATTGACTGACTTAATTAATTTTTTTTATTACCATTTTTTCCATTTTACATACCTTCCATTTTATTTTTTGTTTTTCATACTTCCCAATGTGATATTAGTATGGTTTTACTTGTTTCAATTTGGTGCAAAAATCTTTCATATTGGTTTAAAAACAAATTCTTGTTTATCATCTTATTTTGCCATTTCTTGGTTCTTTATACTTAGTTATTTCTTATTATTACACATTTCCCATCTTGAAATAGTGTGTAGTACATTTTATTGATTGATTATATTTTTCCAAGTCCCTTTTACCTATTTATTTTTAACTAGGCATCATATTGCTAGAAAAGAAACCACATCTCATATATTTCCTATAGTATATATAACAAAGCTAAATATATGTGCTAGAAAGAAATATATCCTAAGCATTCACAGCCTCAACCATAATGAACAACTAGAATCAATCATAATAAAATAATACACATATAAAAACAAATATGCTAAAATGATCCTATATATATATATATATATATATATATATATAATGAGTTTTATACAAAATATGCAACCATATATAATGCCCCAACTCTATGGTTGGGTCCCATGCTGTCTAACTCATGGCCTAGCCATGTTTCCTACCAAGGCTTTAGTCTAAATCCTTTAAATTATGTTATAAGGAGGCCATCTAAGATCTCAATCCCTCTACCTATCCCTATAGGTGTGTTTCTCACATCTGAGACCCTACCAACTAGGTCTGAATCTCTATCATCTAAGTTACTATAGCTAGATGCATAAATATATCATTTTCTAGGGCCTACCATGACTATAACTTCCTGGCACCCATTATTTCTAGTGGTTTCATCCTCTCCCTTTGTACCTATATCTACCTTGCTACCTCTCTAACTAATATGAACTCGTTCATCTGAGTTAGGGTAGATGGTATACTCAAATCCTCTAGTGTCATGGGGTCATATGGTTGTAGAGTCTCATCTAGGATGTCATGGAGTGCTCCCCTCATTAAGGACCCCAATATCTCCTCCTAATCATGACCAATAGCTGAAAAATAACATAAGATGGATATTAGATCACTTTCATATCTCATAATATCTATATATCTAAACAAAACTTAAGTAATAAATTTATTTTTGCCTATTTGTGTCTTAACTACTATGGTTTTGCCATCTATGTGACCTCCTGACATTGTCTCCCCATCTATGCAGCCTCCTATCACCTCCTTTATAGGTTACCCCTTCAACTCCAACTTAGATGTCATGGCTTGTGTTAATCTTAACCTATGTCTGAGTGGTCTATCTATCATCTCTTATGGCTCACCTATACAGTCATATGAGATGGTAATAGTCTCCACTCTCTCCTATACCCCCTTCTTCCATTTATGCCATGTCCTTGATGGACATTTCTCATCTTGATGTGGAGTTGGTAGTGGTACATTTATTATCTCTACCTTTGTATCCCTATCCACTTTCTCAACTCCTCATCATGCATGACCAGTCCATGGTCACTTTCAATGTGGCCTCAGTATCAACCTCACTACTAGTGGACCCACTCCTCTCCTCCCTTATGGCTCCCTCATATGTTTATCCCACTTTTTGGCATCAGTATCAGTGTTTCCAAATGATTTAGTTCCATCTATCATGGCACCTATGCCATCATATGTGGCTATTTCCACCAAAATTAGTGTCTAATCACCTATATCCTCTCTATCATTGGTAAAACTATGTCTTAGCTTGACCATGTAGATTTTATGTGCTCATATGGATACCACATGATGTCTACACATCTCACTAACTATAACACTAGAATGTGGGGCATAGCTCATGTTACCTGGTCCTCCCTCCATCTTCATATCTGAGGTAACCTATCATCAACTGCATGGGGTAACCCAACCAACTGATACTTAGGAAATCTCTCATAAATCCAAGCTATCAAAAATATGATCAATCCCATGGTCCTCTACCCTCTAAATATCATCTCATACATATCATGTACCATCTAGACCTAAATGACCAAGCCTACATCATATAACACTCATTCCTCTAATATCATCCTAATCAAGGCTACCATGAATAGTGGTACCTTGCCATTTGACTTGTGATATATCACCTATTATGTCATAAGCCCTATCACAACCTTTCCAATATCTAGAATCTATGATGTATATACATCAAACATACTCACTCTCCTACCTAGTAAGATAGTCTCTGAGCCTATAGCCCATAAGGCTAAGGCTCTCCTCTCCTCTAAACTATCTAATATCCCTATGGTTAGCTACACTCCTACTATAGGTAGTCCTAAGATGGCATGGGCATCCTCTACTATATCCCCATCCACCTCACATATGAAGGTTTTAGTCAATTATTCCCAACAACTAAAGAACATGACTAACATATTAGTATTAAGGGGGATTCGACACATCTCTACCATCCCACCTAGACCTATAGATCTTAGTCTAGCCCTATCTCCATCTGCCAACCTATCTAATAAATCTAGTAACCATGTTACATCTACAAGTCACCAAAATCTTTATCATCCCTAAACCTAAGAAATAATAAAGGATGTATAAATTCATCCATGTCATGTATAGTCAAAATATATTCTTATTACATTTCTAAATTAAAAAGAAAACCCACATTACTTTATTTTATTCATTTTAGTTTATTTTTAAACTTTTTGATCCTTCTTGACCTTCCTTGGTCATTTTAGGGCATTCTAGCCCTCTTTCAACCTTTTACACATTTTAATGCATTATTATAGGTCTTTGGTCAAACTAGTTTGACAAAAAATATCCCATCTTTTTTGCTTGGTTAACTCAAAAAATTGAGTCAACCCCCTTATTTTCCCCTCCCTAGTGTGATTTTCCATTATACACCTTTTAGACCACCTAAAAACTCCACACTAAGCCTTCATCCTAAAAAATTAATAGGGTTGACCCATACCTACTGGGTTTGTATTGTGGATTATGCCTATTTTCTAGCCTACTAGGTCAAGTGGGTTGACCTAGTGCTTTTTACCTATTGACCCCTTGCATTTTCTTAAAAATGTTTAATTTTCTTGATTTTTGCCTAAATCCTTCAAACCCACTCCCATATTATTATTTTCTACCCCTATAATCTAATTTTGTTTCATTTTCACATCTAAAAATCTTAAAATTCAAAATTACTAAAAATTCACTTAATTCAATACAAATTTCAAAAATTGGTTTGAGATTCTCAGTTACATACCTGTAGTGCACCTATTGCTACCTCTGGATCCTTTCCCTATCTATCATGTCATATCCTCACCATCCTATCCATTTTATCTCTAGAGCTCTCTTTTCTCTCCTTTACAATTCCAAATAATAAATGACTTGTCTTTTCCCCTATTTTAAAACACCTTTTCAAAATTCAAATCTTTCAATTCTTATCCTACAAATTTTTGTGTTTTGCTTCTATCTTTGTTTCTACTCATCCATTTTGAAAACAATAAATTTCATTGGTTTTGTGATGACGTAGAGATTATTTTCCACTATCATATTCCTATTTTCCAAAAATATTGATTTTTGGCTATTTTTTGCACTAACTTCTTTAGGTTCATCTAGTGTTCTCTACATTGGACACCTTCAAATTTCTTACAATTTACTTCTTTATCTACAGTTCTAAGGTAAGTTTAAGTTATGTGTTTTTCAATTTAGTCATTTTATTTATCTTATTTTCTTTTTATTTCACTTTACTTAGAATCAATGTTGTGTGTTATAATGATCTATCCTGAAGCACCATCTCATGTTACACTTACGTGACACATGATGAGCTTCAAGTGGGGTATATGTATACACATTATATTTTCAAACTTTTATCAATTACTAACACTTTATATCTTGTAGGAACATATCGAGTCTCAATCTCTTAGAGTGAATAGCTTAAAGGGTGCACCAAAAAAGGGGTGGATAAACCATCAGTACTTCATAAGATTGTTGTCCCTTTTTATACTTTCCATCTACACACTTGTTCCTAAAGCCATTTACCCTATGATTATTCTTCTCAACCCTACCTATTCCAATATTTTCCTCTTTCCATCCCTTCTTTTCTTTCCTTAACACCCTTTTGGATAGTTAGTTGTACTAGGTTCACTAGGTCGACCCAATATAATTTAAGGGTATTTTTCACTTTCTTGGTTTGTTATCCTTTTAGATGACTTAGCTTAGACCTAGTGATTTATCCTTTAAAAAAAACTAGGTCAACTAGGTTGACCCTATATATTTTATGTTATCGAGATGATTTAGGGAAAGATCCACCTAAATATACAAGTTCATTTCCCAACATTTTATAAGAGAAGAATTATTAGTGAAGAAGTTCAAGTGAACATTTGCTTATTGACCATTCTACTTAAGGAATAAAGACTAGGGTTCTATAATTTCTTTTCAGATACAAATATTGTCTTATGGATAAGTATTTTATATTATTAGATAGGTTGTATAGCCTAGATCTGATTTATATTGGTTATCCATACATAACACAATAATTTCTTGTGAATCACCTTGGCCAAGGGAGAGATTGAGGCTCGAAGGGTTTGTCTTCAAAGGTAAGTATTCCTAACTTTATTTCTCCTTTGTAAGAGTAGATAGATAGTGAATTTATATTCTTATCTTCATTTATTAGGATTACGTATACATTGACATGACTATATGTCTTCTAATACATGTTTAGTTTAGTTGTTTTTATTACTTCTAACCCCCACTTTGTTCCATAAGCTTTAGTGTACACTATATTAGGTTTTAATTTATTTGTATTAGTATAAGTGAACATTTTAAACCTTGGTAATCCATTAGGGTTGTTGTGTGATTGTGTTAGACTATAGGCTTTGTAACCCTTCCTAGCATGATATGTTGTGACAAGTGATACAAGTGATCCCCTAATCAGGTCTAGTATATCCCCATATTGGTCATGCTCCTACTTAACAAGTGTATCCCCAATCAAAAGTTTAGGTATGATATATCATATTTGATTTAGGATTAATTCATAAACATGATGAATTTATGATTACATACAATGTGTATCTTTATTATAGTATATTTTATCTATTTATATTGTTGTACTATTGATTATTAAACACAATAGGATGAACACTAAACAAAACCTTAAAAATATTTATCTATTGGGAAAGTGAATGAATTTTATGTCAATTTTAAATATCCACACAAAAATTTAATTGAAAAAAATTGAAATTGTCATTACCCACTAAAATTTTCAAGCACCCAAACCGTATTAAAATGAAGTTTAAAATTTACATCAGTATACCCCTTGACTAGAATAGTCCAAGACAACTAACTGAGTGAAATCAGTGTATCGTGTCCTAGTAGATAAAGACCTTAGGGAGACCACCTTGTTGGACTCCTTTCAAGAGGGATTGGATGGGCTTCACCACCTTGAAATTATAACATGGTGAGTTGTGCCAAGCAACATGTAAATAACTAGGGTATACCAATTACACCAAGATGTATTATTATCGAGCCTATTTATGTTACATCATTAGGTTAAAATTAATAGGTTAAATTGATTAAATCATTCAACCTCACCATATTTATAGGATGGAGTGATTAAATAACCTAATTTCACCATATTTATAGGATGATTAGATTAAAATATTCACTCTCACCAAATTACATAAGCATACTTAAGTTGTATGATTGAGATGTAATAATCTCAATGTCCATATTATAAATCATCTTTCAAATATGTTAGGGTAATAATTGTTAAGCATGAGATATATATTTTACTTGATCAAATTCATTTTGATTTAACCACTTAATCATACATTCAAGATATGAAATAAAACTAAAATCAATAACATGCACCACATAAGAGAGAGAGAGACACACCAAATTTTACATGGAAACACAAAGTGAGAAAAACCATGGAGATTAATCTCAAGTATATAAATGAGCACCAAATAAAGTTACAAAGTTTTCAAACACTAACTTGTAGGATCACCAACCCCTTTGTTGAGCACCAACATAACAATGATTCATGAGCACCCACCCACAAGAGCATCAACCCCTCTTGTGTATAAAACACTTATCTCTCAATGTTGCTTTCTCAACATATGATAGCACACTACTATATCTCTTCTCTTTTCTCTAATCTCCTCTACTCTTATTAGCTAGATAAAATCATTCTCTTACATATATATAAATGGCTTCCCAAGCCTCCTTTTATATATTTCCAAATGACCTTTGGAATTCACGCTTTGAGACCTTTCAATTCACATAGAAATTTGTGCCAAACTTACATGACCCTTCGAATCTTTTCTTTATCTTTACTTGGTGACTCTTAAAATTCATCAAGGTGACTCTTCAAATTCCTAAAGGTGACTCTTCATGGGAAAATGTGTCCTTTCCCTCTTTTGTCTTTAGTGATGACTCTTCAAATTCCTCAAGGTGACCCTTCATGGAGAAATGCATATTTTTCCTCTTTTGTCTTTAGTGATGACTCTTCGACTTCCTCATGGGACCTCTTTTGTCTTTATGCAACCAAAAATATATTCATTAAAAAAACCCTTAGATATTAAATGCTAATTTGGAATCAATGACAATATTTCCAGCAATAATACCTTCCAATATCCCTCTTAAAATCTCTAGGGTTCAAAATTTAACCTCTTCCAACTACAATGCAACATAAGGAAGCATATTTAATAAGTTAAAGCATCAAATGACAATATGGTTGCATTGACATATAGGTGTACTACTTATTATCTTTATTTTTAATCATTTGAATTATTTAAAACTTCATATTATACACACTAATTTAAACATGTTCTTGGTTACAAGTCATACACCATCAAATCATTCAAAGTGGGCTCAAATAAAGGTAAGTTGTGTTATACACACCCAAATATACATCTCTTTCCTTTAAAATATAAGTTTTAGAATAATATATTATTATATTAAATGGGGAATTTAGATACTAAAACTAAATATTTAAATCATCTCAGGCTTGTACATTTGAAAAATATCAATCAGGGCTATACCTTTTAGTTTTAGACATCTTTATTATCACAAATGATCGCATTCACCATCTCATTGTGATTAAATGATTATCTATTAGTATTATCCATACAATTATGATGACCCAATTATCCTAAACTACACTAAAATATTAAAAACTAAGAAACATCATTCACTGTCAGTTTTAGATTTATAACTATTTTCTAGCCTTTTGTACACTACCAGGTATAAAGTGACACTACCACTAACAGTAGTGTCCAGATCCTTATCTATTGTATATATACCAAATTTAATCCAAATTTAAATTTGTTTTAAACCTATGGATTATTATATTTGTATTATTAAACCCTACTATGAGATATTTTCAAAAGGTGTGGTATAAATACATATCTAAGCCTTCTCATTGTTCACCTAGAAAATACCAAGAAAGCACCTACTAAAACTAAATCAATCAACTAAATAATGAATTTATTCTTCCCTATTTGTATATAAATCATATAATTAGTCATATTATGGGTTTTAAGCATTCAAATATCATCCCATGAATGATATTTGTCAAGTTATAAGATACATCATTACATGCAATTTCATATAGTGTATTGCACCCTTATGTTAACTGATCTATGAGTATCCCCAAACAAATTAAATGATATGGTCTAAAAGTTTTATAAATCTACCTAGACATTGAATAGATCATCAAAATATTTCCAATTCAATTTTAATGGGGTCAAATGGACATCATACGTAAAAGTTATATCATGTTGAATATGGCAACAAATAAGGAAAAACATAACATAATGTTGACATCATCAGTTGACTGGATGTATACAAATGGCCTAATCAAGGATTGACACATGTATCAATGACATTATGACATGTGGAAGATGATTTTAAATAAAATATTGGTCTTAATAAATATTCATATGGTGTTAAAAATTTTATTTAAAAACATTATTATCCTTGTTAATATGGGATTAAATCCCACCTAAAATGCATGGAAGCATTAACCAAACCTAAAAGCAAGGAAATGGAAGGGGAATATGAATCCAAATGTATTAGGTAATAATATAAGGATTTATCCCATAAAATAAGGGCCTTGGAAACATTATAAAAGGTGCACTGTTGTATTTGAAAAAGGGCAAAGAAGGAAAGTGTTTTTTTATGCATGAATGAACAACTTTCATACAAGAGATTGTTGCATAAACTTCCTAGAGGTAGAGAAAAGATTATTTTTTGCAAACCAAATTCATATTTTAGTGTAATAATTATATAAAAAAATTGTTTTTCACCATTTAATGGATTGGTTCGATGTATTTTCATACCTAAAGATATATCCCCTAAAAGGGTGAACTTTTTTATTAATTTGGTTTGTGTTTTCTTTATTTATATTCATTTAATTATTTTTTAAATCAATATTGAACTTTATTTTTAACCAAATAAATCAATTTAATGTAAAAAATTGAAATTTATAAAATTTTCATGAGTTTCTAAAATTGGTAAATATTGAGTATTTTGCATTAACTAACAATTCAGATCAAGTTGGGTACCCAAGCAATTGATCAAGGATTTTTTAACATGGTTTTTAAATTTATAAGATTTTGCTTTTCATGCTAACTAAGTATAATTCAATGCAATGAAAAGGATAACTTGAAGAGTATAACTTATAAATTGGTTCACATGTCAATTCATGGATTCTCCTAAGGGAGAACTAGACTCAAAAGGGGCCTTTAGTCAAGCTTTTCTAGAGATGAAGAATATGGTGGAAGAGTTGTATCGTAAAATGAAGAAGAGGAACAAAGGTAAACAAAAGGAAGAACCCTCAACCAGTAGTAATTACAAAGGATAAAAACCTCCTAAATCTCTTCCATCTCCTCACAAACTTTTTATTTCTTCCTTTGATGAACAAAAGAAAGTTTCTAATTTTGTTTCTTCTAAGATAAATCTTGATGTTAAGTTGTATTTGCCAATTTATAATGGAGATATTAGTGCAAATAAACTATATCATTCAATCAAGAAGATTAAATGTTACTATAGGGTTCAAAATATTGATGATGAGGAAGTAAAAATTTAGTTATCTAATCATTGGTTGGGTGGCACAACACTCATTTGGTGGGAGACTAAGACACAAGAAGATCTCATAAAACATGGTAAAGTGATTTATTATTTGAGTGATTTTGTTTCTACACTGAAAAATCATTTTATCCATTAGTCTACATTCAACAAGATACTATGTATTATCAAAATTTAAGGCAATCAAAGGGTCATAGTGTATAATATTACACTCAAGAGGTTAGAAAATTTTCTTTGATTTTGGGCATTCCCCTTTATACTCAAATTACTCTTTTAAAATATATTGATGGGTTATATAGTTATTTGAGGCATATTATTCTCATTTTTAACCCCACTAATCTTGATGAAGTGTGTGTCTAAGCTACCCATATTGAATCAAGGGGTAAAGTGACTAAGGATAGGTAACACTTCACAAATAAACCAAGTAAATTGCCTAAAAGTAAAGGTAAAGTAAAGGGATGATGAAACATACTTACACAATTAAGAAAGAGGATGAGAAGCATTTTTTATCTCATTTCAAGAGATAAAGTAATGAATATGCTAAGTGTTGTGAACTCCAACCAAAATGTATGTAAAAATGGCTCAAAAAAATAAGGTAATAAGATTATTGTAGTAGTACAATAATATCTTGGCTCCAATTCTAGTGATGATACCAAGGTCACCTCCATGGGCATGCAAGGTTCATATTTTTCCTCCTCTAACACTAAATCTCATGCTTCTCATTCTTATTTACATTCTAAATTTATACATGATGAGTATAAAATAAATGAGTTATTCCAAATTAGAGTGATTTATAAGCATACTAATATAGATACTCTTTTTAATAGTGTATCTCAAGATAATCTCATTTATAAAGAAGTTATGAACAAATTAGGGATTACTACTATTCCACATCCTAATTCATACATTTTGGGATGGGTGCGTGATGATTATAAACTAAAAGTCACTAAAACCTATAGGTTTTGATTTGTAATCACCTCTAAATTCATTGATGAGTAGAGTTATATGTCATTCCACTTGATATTTATGGCATTGTACATGGTAATCCATGTTTGTATGATATAAAATCAATAGTATATAGAGAAGAGAATGAATATTTTCTTGTAAAATATTGGATTGAATACATTGTAATATCCCATAGTATAAAATCAAACTTACCTCTTGTATTTATGGGTCAGATAAAAAGTCTTGTCAATGGAAGAAATAAATTTGTACTCATGATTGTAAAATCCAAGGATGTTGATAAATCCAAGGATCTAGAAGCATGTGATCCTAAACATAAGAATGAAATAGTTAATATTATGTCTAAATATGATGATGCTTTTTAGGATCCATAAGTTTTACCTCCTAAAAGGCTTATACAACATGAAATACAACTAAAACAAGATGCACATCTTCCTAATATTAGCATGTATAGGTTTTCCATGGTAGAGAATGAAGAAATAAAGAATAAATTTTGAGTGTTGCTTGACAAAGGGTTAATTAATCCAATAAATTATCCATGTGGTTCACCAATTTTTTAGTTCCTAATAAAGATGAAACTTGGTGGATGTGCATGTATTTTTTAGCACTAAAAAAATTAGAGTTAAAAACCACTATCATCTTCCTCGCATTGATGATTTATTAGATCAATTTAAATTTTTTATTTATTTCACTAAGTTAGACTTAATAAGTAGTTATCACCAAGTTATAATTAGTGAAGGTGATATTTGAAAAACTACTTTTAAAACTAAGCAAGTTCTTTTTGAGTGGCTTATTATGACTTTTGGGATTTGTAATGAACCTAACACATTCATGTGGGTTATGAATGGTGTACTTAGGTCATTCATACATGATTTTTTAATAGTCTACTTATATGAAATTTTCATCCTTAGTCAAACTTGGGAAGTTAATGTAAATCATATTAATAAACTCTTAGAAACTTTAGAAAGTGAGACATTGTATCTAATGATGTCTAAATGTGAATTTGGAAAAACATCTTTAGTATAATTAGGATATGTAGTAGGGTCTGGTGAAATTAAAATTTATCCCTCTAAATTTGAATCCATAATGAAATGGCCAAAGCCTAATGATGTAACTACAATTAGAATCTTCCTAGGGGCAATTCAATATTAGAGGAAGTTTATTGCTAACTTTTCTTTGATTACATCTCCTTTGCATGATTTTACAAGTAAAAAAATGTGTCTTTTAGTGGGAAGGAAAGTATCAAAAAATCATTTTAAATGATAAAATAAAAGATAAGCATAACCCCAGTGTTATCTCTTCTAGATTGACAACATCGATTTGAGACTAAAACTTATACAAGTGATTATGCCATGGGTGTAGTTTTTATGTAGAAGCAAAAGCCTATATTTTTACCATTTTTAAAACTTCATAAGTGTGGTAAGGGGATATCATACCTATAATAAAGAGTTTTATTATTTTATTCAATGTGTGAAAAAATCTAATCATTACTTAACGGGAAAAGAGACAATCATCCAAGCTACAATAATTAAGGCATTTTCGTTGGATGGAATTTTTATAACAATTACATATCATGATCAAATATTAAAAAATGGTACACAAAAAAAGGTATATGATATTATTTCAAGACATCTTATTGTATCATATATTATTTTTTAGCATAGTTTTGTGATGCATGAAAGTTATAAGGAACAATATGCTAGAAATGTTGATTTAACGTTGTTTATGAAGATCTAACCCATGAAAAGAAAGTAAAATAATTAGACTATAACTTGCATGATGTATTATTGTATCATCTCAGTAATTTATGTATTTCATAAGATTAAAGAGTCCCTATGATTAGGTAAGCCCATACTTCTCTATTTTAGGTCATTTTGACATTGTGAAAATAATTGAACAATTGTAAATATATTGCTATTAGCCTCAGATGTATGAAAATGTATCTAAATATGTAAAGGATTGTATTATTTATTCCATTATAAATCATAGCAATAATAATTTAGGCTTGTATACACCACTTCTTGTACCAACCTGTCCATGGGAGAGTGTTTCTATGGACTTTATGTGTGGCTTGCCTATGTATAGAAAGAATCATGACTATTTACATGAGATTGTGGATAGATTTTTAAAAAATGTGTGTTTTGGTAACCTATAATAAAACTATCATAGGCAAGGATACTACACACTTTTTATTTATCAATTTTTGGGTTCATATTGGTTTATCCATATCTATTATTTTTGACTGGGATTATCATTTCATTGGGAACTTTTGGTCATCTTTGTGGGATTTTATGGACATAAAAATAAAGAAGAGCATTGTATTTAATTTATAAATTTATATTCAAACATAAGTAGTAAAATATACAATGGTTCATTTTATCTAAGGGTATTGCAGTAACATCCCAAGATTTAGGATGAGCACTTGCATTATATGCAACATGCTTACAATTGTGCCATACATTCTTCTACACATAAGTCTCATTTAAGACTTGTTTTGGTTATTTTCACAAGTCTAACTTGGAATTCCATTTTATAAAATAAAAAATGATGAAGATAAGTAAGGATGAAGATAAATCCAAGAGGTTCATCTAAAAGGTCCAATCAATTCATCAAGATGTCCAAGAGTAGTTGGAAAATAATTAGGCCAAGTACAAGGCTAAGCATTATAAACATCAAGTTTATCATCAATTCCAATTTTTTGACCTATTTTAGTTTCACATAAGTAAATAATGCCTTAAATTTCAAGGTAAAAATATGAAACCAATTAGGTATGGTCAATTTAAGATTTTGGAGAAGATTGGTAATATTATTTTCTAATTAGGATTACCACCTTACATGTAGATGTATTAAGTTATAAATGTGGAAAAATTAAAATTATATGAGCCACCTATGATCATGGATCAAGGTGAGAGTGTTCAAGTCCCTCTTTTTATGAGTTTTCAAGTTCTAGCCACCCTTGGTCCCTAAAACACTTGCACACTCAAAGAGGAGATTATTTTACAAAATTCAATTGAATACTTCTCCTTGTAAGAATTTTCATGATGGTTAGGTGGATTTAAGATCAGGTATGCATGAGTCTTACTTTTTATAATTTTAATGACTCTTTCAATCATTATTATGGTAATTATTTGTGTTATACCTATTGGAGGACTCCTCAAAGTAAAAAATGTGTCTTAAAGCCTTGTTCATGTCTTGATTAGCCTTGATATACCTCATTGTATGATTATAAGCATTCAAATTGAGGATAATGCATTTTTTTCAATATCCCAATGAGTCATATCAAGGTGATAAAGTATGGAAAATATTGTAATTCAGTATTTGTGATTTTATAAAAAGGTCAAAAGGAGTATTATGAGGCATAATGAGACCATGAGCACATGAAAATGTCTCAAAAGTGAATTTGAGGGTATAAAAGGTCTAAATGTCATGTTTGAACCAATTTAAATCATTTATGGAAATTAAAACTTCTTAATGTTTCATAATGTCATCTAATATTTGTAAATCAATCTATGACCCTATCTATTCCATAAAAAATGTTTAAAAAGTGTTGAATTCCATGATTTCCTTCTATTTTCACCTCTTAATGACTTTTAACTCCTTCAACATAGAAGAGTTCCCTTGACCATTACATAAATATTTTATCCAATCATATTCATGAAGATATAATTTCTCCAAGAGTGTTTTTGGATGATTGGTGAAGAAAATCTTAGAGTCAAGCTACCAAGGACAAGTTTTCTCATGGTTTCAAACCTTTCTCCAAGACAAAACCAAAGCATGAAGTTTAAATCATTTTTATAGGTTTCAATAGATATTAAAGGAGAAAACACCAAGTTTTTAAATATTATGTGTCCTTAATGTCTTATATTCATGCTCTATAATGAGGGGAGAATACATTTATGGATGAAAATCATAGGTTTAAAGCAAGGATCAAAGAGGATCAATCTTTCATGAGGTTGTAGTCCAAGAACTTTTCATGTTTTTAATCAAAAATTAACATGATTACAAAGGTATATGAGGATTAATCCATATAACTAGGCCTCAATGCCTCCCTCAAGAATCCAATACATATCTTAGGCCTCTTTTGATTCCTCAACATGTAAAACTAGGCATAAAAGCCCTCTAACAAGATAATCATTTAGAGGTTACAGGTTGTTATGAGGAACTATAAAAAGTTAAATAAGAGTTTAAAACACAAAATAGGGTTGAATAAGTGGTCTACATCATTTCAATGCTCTCACAAGTCTTCAAGGAATAAATACATGCTCCCAAGATTCAAAAAGAGAGAAAACCAACCAAAATCTCCTTTGTAGGTACCTTTAAGCTATTTTCTAGGGCATTCCATATTCACTAAGGGGTTGCATGGGAATATATGTCTATTTTAGAGGAAGGATGGGATCTTGAAGAACCCCTTACAAGTGTTTTTATGTATCAATAAAGGGAAAGAACTATGACCCATTTTTAAGAAGCCAATATAAGCCTATAGTCAAATTGATAGGATCATGATTTGGAGAATTATTTAACGTCTTCTAATGCATGTCAAAATATGGATATTTGAAGAGTTAAATATGTCTATTATAGTACTTCCTAAGTGATTAAACTATATATTAGAACTTTCAATCATGTTAAATGGCCAAGAAGACCACAAACTACCCCTAAACACTCTTATACCCTAGGATCTCGTGGATCTATCTTTTATGTTTTTGAGTTGGTTTCAATGGAATGAATTAGAAATAAAGTTTTATAGATGATGTGTATAATATCCATGATCACCTCACCAAAAATTTATAGTTTACAAGCCCCTAAATACCATGATCTTTCAAAGAAGAGTTCAAGCTTGAGAAGTCTACAGGCATGTAGATATAATGAAGGGTTATTGACATGTTTTATGTTTTTTTTATAATATAAGTAGACCTAAATCAAATCCAATGACCTCTCCCCTACATTCAAAACCACCTAGACATAGGTTTAGGCTTTTGGGAACCATTCAAATATTTTAACAGGATTTTAAGCTTTAAAAGGAGCCTACATGCTTGCACATCCAAAGTGAGGTTTTAATGCATTTTGAATTGTTATAAATTGAGAAAAATGTCCTAATATAATCCAATAGAATACCCATTATGTTCAAGAACATATGCACATGGGTGTAGGTCCATAAGAGTTCAAATGGAAAGGCTTTCAAGAGGATTTTCAAACTTGAAGGAAGACCTACAAGGCTATAGGTAAGAATGGATTTTCAAGGTGTTCATTCATCAATGGAGAGACCATGAACAAACCTAAAAATACTTATCTTATTTATCATGCCTTTCACATAGGGTATAGGCTCATGTAAGACCTTCTTAAGGTGTATTATAGGTTCAATCTTGAAATGGATTTTATTGGCCTATAAACACAAAAGCAAGGTTTTGATGCATGTTGGGATGTTTCTCTTGATGCATGGAACATAAAATAAGTCCAAAAACTCCACCCCCTACACCTAATATCATCTAAATAGAGTGGAGAGATTATTGGAGTAGTTTTTAAGGTTTTCAATGAGGTTTTAGTCAAGTGAGGGACAATCATAGTCATGCAGGTTAAAATGGGTTATAAAAGTGTTCTAAAAGGTTTATTTTATTGACCAATATACTTACTCTTACATACAATACCATCCTATCACAAATTTAGGCCCAAAGAACCATTCTCTAGAGTTTTAAATAAAGGGTTCAAGATTGAGGAGACTTTTATAGGTTTGTAGAAAGGTGTAAGGTTTTCAACATGATTGGAGGTGTCTCTCACTTAAGGGAATGGTTTAAAAATTTATATAATCCCCCTATTAATCCTCATGATTTACAAAGAAATATTAAAGCTTATTGGGAGCCTTTCTTAGAGAGGTTGTACTTTTGAGCTTCAAAAATACTTAGACAAACCTACATAAATGAGTGGAGGTTCTTATATGTTTTGAAGTGTTCTAGATTGGTAGAAGACCCACAAACAAGTATAAAATATGAAACTTGAAAGGATATCTATTAAATTCATGAGCCCACTAGGGTTACAAGCATGTAGGCCTAACAACTAGCTTCAATTTATTGAAGACAACATTCATATATAAGCTTACAAGCCCTTATAGGTTCCCAATTGCTAATTGAATAGTGACATGGTAGGTTTATATGGTTCCTTCAAAATATTTTAAGCATTTTAGTAAAATTACCAAGATTCTAATGAGGTAAAATAAGCATGAAAACTTATACAAATAGGAATAGGATGATAGATCTAGGTTCAAGAGAATATGATGCTTCTCAAGTACCTCTAGACCCCTTTTCAAGCTTGTGAGCAAATTTATAAACTATTCCTCAATTTCTCAAGGTTCCTCATGAAATATGTATACTTACCAATGCAAATTAAAATATGTTTATGATCTATTAAAAAATTTTAGGCCCCAAGGAGTCTTCTTACTTAATCAAGATTGGAACATTATCCTTGTGGATTCTCAAAGGGTCTTATGGATCAAACCTAACATTGAGAGGATGAAAAAAACATGTAGAAGGTACTCAAGTATAGATAAATGGGATCCTATGAATATTAAAACACATTTTATATATTTCATTAGACTCCAAACATTTATTGATAATTTAATATACCTGCTGGACTATAATGACTTTTTAAAAGTCATAATCATCATAATAAACCATTGGTAATTCTAAAAGGCATATGATTGAAATGGTCTAAGGTATGACCTAAACTTTAGACTAATCTATAACAACTTTATCAGGGTTTTGATGATTATAGTGCTAAGAGAGAGGGTTTTAAGCTCTCAAAATCTAACCTATAGGTCTGAAAGGTATCTTGATCTTTAAAGTCTACTAAATAGGCATAATGTGAAATAGAAATTAGTTTAATAATATTTGAATCAATGATGGATACCTTTGAAAAGGAACTAGATGATGGTTCTAGTTTCAATGGTCACAATACTCCTCAAGAGCCTCTTTAGCCTCCTCCAACTTATGACAATGTTCAAACATTATGAAGGATGTAAACACATGTTTATTCAAGGTCTCCATATGAGGATGGTAGGATAATAGTTTTGGTACACTACATGGGTAGTGAAATAAAAAATGAAATAATATGGTCAAGAAGTTGTGGGCCTATAAGAAGAACTCAAATTTTAAGACAAATAGAAGAAATAGTTCTTGATAGATTGGAATTGAAGAAGTTTACTTGCTTGATCAATATTTAAATCTTGAAATGAGAATGAAACAAAGTCAAAGCATAGAGTGGAATTTTTTTTTATTTCTCCAAGAAGACTAGTAAGATTATAGTTTCCTTCAAAGGGTCAGGCATGGTCTTGTGTTATAAGAAAAAGTAGAGTTAGTAGAATGAGCAAGTTATAACAAGTTCAAGAACCTCTTAATATTGGAAGGTTACTCAAGAATAAGGATTCAATGATAAGTGAAACTTATCTCAAGAAACATGTCATGAAATAATAAGGATGTTGAGGACCTCTCAAGGTGAAGAAGAGCTTTATTGGTCTTCATACACTACCAATGTCATAATTTCAGAATTTACTAATAAAATAAGAAGACAAAATTTGTTATCAAGCATAAAATATAGATTTATCAAGCCCATAAAAAGTTATAATGAATAATTAGGGTTCACATCAGCTCTTATACCTCTATTAAATATCATTATGTGAGTTAAAAGGTGATTTTTAGTTTGATTATGCTCATGTGGGCTTGTTAAGAATGACTAGAATGGAAACAAATGGTCATTAAGGCCATGATGGAGACCTAAAACATTGGAAAACTAATCCTATGAACATGTAACTCATCCATGAAGTACTCATCAAGGCAAGTAAACTCTCAAGGCTAAAAGTGGTGTAGGAGGCCCATTTATAAGTCAACTATGTAGTGAACTTTGATATATAGGAGTGAAGAGAGATGCAATTTGGATCAATCAATGTGGGATTTTTTGAAGTGAAGCATACCTATAGGAGAATATTCACCATCTCAGGCCATCAAAAGGCACAAGTAATAGCAAGTAAACCCTTTTCTCCACTTCTATGCCCAACTCTCATTGAATACCATCATCATAGTAGCATTAGTGCATTTAAAAAGGCCCAATGGACTCATTTTCCATTTTTTTATCTCTTTAATAGGTTGAGATAATGTTTTAAAAATTGAATTTATGAAGTTTAGTAGTCCTTTATCTTCTCATTTTACTATATATTGGGATATAAATTTCTCACTTTGTATCCTTCCTCTTGAGTATGACAATACTTTGCTCATTTTAGGACTTGTAATGTTGGCTCAAGATTTTAACTATCAACAAAGCACTAAATTTGCCTCTCTTTCCTTGTTATCTCACTATGTAATTCAAAATTTCAATTTCATATTATGGTATTAGTCTCTTTGTCTCAATTGTAAGGAAATTTTAGACAATACATCCCTTATGTAGGTTGATCCTTTAATTATACATATGTTATAATAGGTATGTTAGAGAGAGAAGTTGAAATAAATCCTTTTAAGGTTGTTCTTATACTATTATAATATTTTTAGGAGAATTAAATTCTTGGTGCATCACCCCATTTTTATATTTAGTTCAATCTCTCCTTCTTTATGATAAAAGGCATGGTTGTAACTTATATTAGGCCTTGCTAGTGTAGGTTAGAGAGTTGTAACCTGATCTCAAATCATGTGAATCATGGTTTAAGAATGAGTTATCCTTATATATATATTTAATTATATTATAGGTCACAAAAAACTTAGGATTATTTCCATTGTGTCACTTAAGTTAGGTCTCAAGACCTAGCAGGGTGCACTTCAAGCTGATGACAATTTCTAGCACATCTGGTGGGACACCATTCAAAAGTTCAATTGATAATTTGGTGTTATTCTCAATAATTTTAGAATTTTAAGACACTTAATAAGCACCTAGATAATCTAATATTCTAGGTATAGATCCATCTTTCCTTTTTTATTTTAAAGGGAAGTCTAATTCTTACCCTTTTCAACAGTTCTCCTAAGAAATCATATGT
Source organism: Torreya grandis (assembly GCA_037957365.1). Lineage (NCBI taxonomy): Eukaryota > Viridiplantae > Streptophyta > Pinopsida > Cupressales > Taxaceae > Torreya > Torreya grandis. The sequence continues at coordinate 844,199 of JARHVA010000591.1, forward strand.
TTGTTTCATTTAATGGAAACAATCCTTTAACCATTTTTCAATATAGTTATATCTCAATCCATTAAGAGTATGTCATGTTTAACTACTGAAGAGGCCACTACTCTTATTAATCACATCCAAGATATATCTAATGTGTGTGTAGTCTATAAAGTTATTGAAGACAATGTAGCTGTGAGACTCCTTACATCCTTGTTAAATGGAAAAGCACTATAGTGGTTCATAGGTTTATGTCCAAATTCTATTCATTGTTGGGATGACCTTGGGGAGATAATTTGTATGTAAGTTTAAGATAAGAGTGGCCATTTACCCCCCATAGATCAGCTCACTACCATTAGAAGAACCCCCATGAGCTTATAATTGATTTCAAATTGACATTTATAATGATTGGGGACGTAATCACTCCACTAGTCAAACCCTCATCTCATAATGCTTTCCTATATTTCTTAAGGTATCTAGGTAGTGACCTTATTTTCATGGTTTAATCCATAGGTGCAAACACTCTTCTAGATGCACATGAACTCACTATAAGGGCATAAATTTTCTTAGTCAAAGATGGAAAAATCAAACATAGGCCTCTAATTCCATTATTTCCTAAGCCTTTATCCAGTTATTCCACTTTATCCTCTATTCATATAATGTATAGCTAGGAAAAAACTTGTTTAGGCACTCCTAGTGAGTTGTAAGAAGTTAAACACCCCATAAAAAGCCTTGGCAATGAGCTAGTAGGATTTAAGAAGTAACAAGTACAGAAAAATACACCTTTTTAGAAATTCAACAACTCATATCAGCCTCATAATCATAATGCCTATGCAAATGGAGTAATTGAAAATGTTCTCATGGTTCAACATGTATCAAAACTTTAGTAGTAGTAAGTTGTATTTATAGACACCTAAATCTGGCCACCAATAACCTCCAACCAAGATTTTGACCAATTTCTACCTAAAACACACAATTTGGCCTAAAAACACTAAAACATGATAAATGATTTGAAACTAACATATTCAAGTGCCAATTTTGACCAGGGTATCTCTAAATGGGGCAATGCAATTTATGGGCTAGCTAACTTTGATTAGATCATTCTGAGTCAAAATGCCAATTTTACACCTAGGTGCTCTAGATTGTTCTTTCCTATCAAATCTCTTACATAGAAACGTGCCTTTGTTATTTTATATTGATAATATCCTAAATGGGATAATGGATCCAATGCATCTGACATCACCTTCCAATTCCAATCCAATCAAATTTTGGACCAATAACAAGGCATTTTGATCAATTTGAGTAATTTATGCACAAAGTGATTAAACATGATAAAGAGATAATTAATACAAGTTAGAGCCTAATCAATAAATCCATGGAAACTTGTTGAATAATTTGTTTTGGAAATGAATATTGAATATCTACATCATCAGATGACCTCATTTCTTGAGAAGACATCCCTGGCCATAAATGCCACAAATATCAAGATTCATGCCCTCCATGCCTCTTAATTGCCCCTTATTCCAATGTCATGATGAGGATAATTATAAAATTAATTAAAAAAATTTAATTAATCCTCAACCACACATCTCAATCCTAATATGGATGGTTCAGGTTGATTCTGATCAATCTCAAAAATATATAAATAGAGAGGCCTTACCACATCATTTCTAAGTTATTTGGTGCAAAGTTATAATGCATAAATATCTTCAAAAAGCCATTGTAATTATTGTTACCATGTCAAATTGATTCCAAGCCAAGCCACAAGCCAAAGGTGCCAAGGAGAGATGGAGGTAGCTAAGCTTCCATTGCCAAGGACTTCATGAGCACAAGCTAAGCAAGCCACTAAAATAAGCATTTCAGAGTATCTAAGGGAGGTAAAAGAAGGTTTCTTTTGAATTTTAGTTGTGTGTTTTATTCATGTTTATTAACTAATCTCTCCCTAGTGTCTAGTCCTAGATATGTTATGTTAGTTCGTGTGTTTCTTTCATTTTGAAATGAACACCATACTAACCATCCTCTCTTGAGTCAAATTCTTATATCACATATGGCATGCCTAGTGGGAGAAAATGCATCCCACACATGAAGAAGATCATTATGTAACTTTAAAATCTTCATTTGGATCATTAAAGCTCTTGAAATTTGATTTTCTAACTTTGTTTTGCCATTTTTCTTTATTACAAGCTTACATAGTAACTATAACCATCATTAGTTGGATAGCTATCATCATTTACTATTGGTATAACCTATGTTAGTTACGTAACTATCATCAGTTATTAATTTTAACTGTTATCAATTATATAACCAACATCGGTCAATGTGTTTTTCTTAAAACACAAACCCAAGAGCTCTTTTTTTGAAGTTCATTATTTCAAACCCAAAAGAGCTTCAAGGCTAAAGGACATGCTAACATTTTTGTTGTAAGAACAAGCTTGAATTTTGATAAAAACATGTTTAGATCACCTTTTACATTCTTAAAAATTAATTAAGAACATTATTTTGGTTCTTAAAGTAACATTATAGGTACTCAAATAAGATTTGTTAGAATTAATTTTCAAAATTACAACTAAGACCAAGGGGTGAAATGAACACCACCTCATTTTTAGAATTTGGGCTTAAAATGAACTCACCTTTCCAAGATTTTTGTATTCACTTAGTTATTTAAATTAAATTTTTGTTTGGCAAAAAGAGGGGTGTTGCATGTATGCTCTTCCATTTTTCCCCTTTAGGGAACCATTAGAATCAAAAACACCATTCCTATTTTAAAAATCCTAGTCCAAGGCTTAGAAAGAATGTCATATAAAGAACTCTCCAAAAACTTGTCAAATTTTGGGTGACCTTGAAAATGACCCTAAAGCCTTTCTCTTTTATTCATCCATTTCATTGCATCCTAGCTTGTGAGGGGGATGTCATTACCTCCTATGAGTTCTTTAGGGAAGCTTTGACCCAGGGTTTCATCTCCCAACATTGACTTCACTTACTCCTTCTAAGTTTCACATGAGATGTATCTACATGTGTACATCATATTACATTGAGTGAACAACAAGATGTATTGGTTGTAAAAAGGACTAGACCTTTTTAAAACAAGCCAATGTTGTGGTCACCCAATTTTTATGCTTTTCTTCTGCATTGTTTGATGTGAAAGTCATTATGAAATTGATTCCCCTATAAATGTCTGAAAGCTTGCTAGTTTAGTCAACCCCACATTGCCATACCCTTGTTATGATTTAGATGATTATACTTAGTGTATTTTGGTCATTTATCTTACTTGGTATTTTTAAGACTAAAACTTGTTTATTTGTTCATAAGCCATGTCAAAACCAATTTCTATATGCGTCACTCTTTTGTCTAGAAAGGTGTTATGATGGTCATTTTACACCACACTTATGCCTTGAATTTTTTTCTAAACTTGTTTGTGTGTATGTCATTTGAGTTACAAAGGGTAGCATTATGCTGCCCAAATCATGTCAAAACATTTTTGAGCCTTTTGAGTCTTTTATAAACATAACATTGACCACATAATTCAAGCATGCTTACACCATTAGGATGCTTAATTTGTTTCAAGACTTGTTTCACCTTGTATCAAAAACCATTTATTTCAAACCGTGTCATATATACCATTTGGACCTTTATCTTGTGTCGTCATCATGTCTGATATTGTCTAGCTTATTTGGTCAAATCCTAGTTTTCAAATGTTGATTTTTCAATTATATTTATCATGTTTGGATTTAAACATTTATTTATTTCTATTTAGGCCTTAATTCATGGGGTTGATACACTGATCTTTCTCTTCTGGGTTGCATAACTTCAGTTAGTCGATTACCCAAATTTGAAAACTATTAATGGTTTATTTATTAAACACCTATCCTCATCATTTTTCATGCCTTTATTTGGTAAAACATATTATTTATTCAAAGAGCCTCTTGTCTTATGACTTATTACAATTTATCATGTTTATGTTTGATTTTGTGTGTCGGGTCTATGTCAAAGTTATTTTCAAACTTGTTAGATTAAATCAAATCACATAATCCTTTGTTTCAAGTCTAGATTTTGACATTGTTTGGACAAAAATTTTAGTGCATGCCTATTTTTTGAGCCTATATTTTGACTCCATGTTTTGGAAAAAGACCTAGCAACTCAACTTTTTCCTTTCTTAGTTTAGACCATGTTTGGAACACTTTGACTTAGACCTTTAACATGCTAGTTTTTATTCAAATACTTAACCTTTTATGCGTATTACATTTGAAATTAGAAATTTGATGTTAGAATATTTTATACTAAGTCTTAACACAAATCATATTAGAGATACAACTCCACCCCTTTGATCAAGTTAGACCAAGTTTTAACCATTTGTCCTTTGGATTTTTTTTAGAGTTTGTATAACTCTAATCCTTTTTGTCTCAAATATTTCATCATTTAAATAGATATGTCTAGTTACTATTAAGGTGGATTCATGTACAATCAAACTTATGATAGAATGGATTCAAAAAATCCCAGTAGGAACCCCTATAGAGAAAGATTTTCTAAAGAGTTTTATTATTATCCCTATAATACTCCATATGGGGAACATAGTCAAAATCCATAAAATCCAAATCAAGACCTTGATTGGCATGAAGAGGCTTGTGAAGAGGAGTTTGAATACCCAACTATAGATAATGTTGTTTGGGATATGGATCCATACCCTCTTTGTGATAATCATTACATGGAACACAATCAAGAACCAGCTTTTAAGCTAACTCACGACTGTGATGATATGGTTTATGAGGAAGACTTGGATGCTTTGGCTTGTTTAAGAAATCCAATTCCATGACATCCTTTTGATATTTGATCATCAACTACCCCTAACCCTCTTTTGTATTATATGATATATCAAGCTCTACAATATCCAAGGATTACCATTACCATTTCTAGACCTAGTCCTTTGGCTTGTCTGAGAAACCAAGATCCATAATGCCCCATTATCATTCCAAAACCTAGTCCTTTAGTTTGTGTGGGAAACCAAACTCCACACCACCCTATAATTACCATTTTAGGACTTCATCCTTTGGCTCATGTGAGCAATCATATCCATAATTCCCTACCATTATCCAAAGATAAGTCATTCCTCATCCAGTACCCATCTCATCCAAGCCTCAACTGATCCAATCCATTGAAGACCAAGATGTGTTTAGAATTGGTATTTTCCAACTCATTGGAAACCAAAGCCAAGAAAACCAATCAATTTGAGATATTTTTGTTGATCCAACTATTTGTGATAAGTCATCTTATGATGAATTTCCTATTGATCTTATACCAATAAGGAGTCTCACTCTGATGAGGCAATCTTTACTAAGTCACTTCTTAATGATTATAACCTATTTTGGGAAAATCATTACCTTGACCATGTAAATATTTCTTAAGAGCCTTCTATTGACAAGATAGTCTTTGAGGAGTTGTCTCTTGACCTTTTTCCCATCCTAAATAAGTCTTACTTTGACAAACTAGTTTTTGTGGAGCCCATCATTCCATTACAGGTCATTACTTATCTAAAAACAAACATTCAACAAGACATCATTATAATAAAGTACCTATCATATGAAGAATCATCATTAGAGTCAAGTTCTATTCTTGAATTGACATTAGATTTACCATCAAAATTAGAATTAACATCAGTCTCAACATTAGATTCAGAATAAGAATATGTGCATGGTTGTTATAATATTGGTTATGCATGCCTTATAGATCAGTTTAAATACATTTGTGATCCTTCTATGGTTTTTGAGAATGACTACTTTAGCTTCAACATAAGTTATCCTAATATCTTCTATGAGGATTGTGTAGTCTCTCCCCATTCCATTACCATTCCATAGGCCATTACCATCAAGCAAAATAGCCATATCATTGACATTCCATCTCCCACAAGTATCGATTGGGATCAAAAAAATCACACTTTTTTGAACTACATCCATGGTGACATATTAGTTGAAGAAGATCAAGGAGGCCAAGATCAAATCCATGTAGCAGAAGAGTACTCTCCTAGTGGAACCTTTTTAGAGGTGCTAGGGGATAATCAACATCAAAACTAAGCATCTTCTATGAAACTTTTTCAAAAGCACTAGAAGATAATCAAATTCAAAACTCAACATTACTTAGTGAAACCTTCTTGAAGACACTATGAGATAATCAAGATAATTTCATTGGTGAAAACTTATTTGAGGCACCAATAGCTGAGCATAAAAGTTCCTCACTATTAGATGAATACAAAATCAATGATTAAATAAAAATAGCTTCCTATCTACAGCCTAATCAGAAGGTAGCTACTCTCAGGCCTAAACAAGAAAAAAATATAGTGGTCCTATCGAGATAATAAGTCTTCAACAACATTATGTCAAATCTAGCATCAATAACATTATGTGTGACTAAAAGTCCTGATCTTCATTTGTTTTCCCACCATTATACATTCCATTATCATCTACCATTCCATTTCACAATCAAACCTACCATCCATTATTTATCCTTATTTACCATCCATGGACACACTTTCCTTTGTAGAGGCTAAAAAGATACCTTGTATCGATGTGTGAAGGAATCAAAATCAAAAACCAATGAAAATCATAAAAGAATTATTGATAACCAAATCTATAGGCCATTCTTAATAGAGAAGTTATTTATATGAGGTTTGGGATAACAATTAACATGATTTAGTATTCTATTTGTATAATTTTTTTATTAAGATGTGCATCTCCATCTCAATAGGAAAAATAACATCATATGCCATTTACCACACCCAAGCCAAAAACATGTACCATACCATTTCAAATTTCCATGCCATTACCTTTAAACGTATGCCTATTTTCCATTATCATATATCCTACCATTCACCCCATCACTTGGGGGCAACCCTCCAACTATTTTAACCCAATTATCAGAACCATCATTATCTTAGAGCAAGATCATGTCATCCTGATCTAAAGGTCAAATCAAAAAAAGGTCTTGAATAAGATTGAAAATTGCACCATTATGTAGAGCCCACTAAGACCTTTTTAATGGTATGTAGAATGTAGAAAATGAAGCTCATATGCTCCTTGTGTAACTAGTCAAAATTCTAATCAAATTACTCAAATCAGGTCAAAGTTGGTCAAAATATAAAAATTGGCCATTATAGAATGATCTAAGAATAGTTCCATGGTGAAGAGCTTTTTATAAGCTTTTTGGCACACTTTATGGTTCATGAAATGGATTCTGTATGTGAAAGCTATAGTCAGTCAAAATTGTGGTCAAACTTGGTCAACAAGATGACATGACAAATCTGGACCAGTAAGAACATGACACATGGCACGAGGTATGAAAAAATTGTGGTTTCAATCATTTTTATTTGACTCATAAATAGTAAAATGTAAATCAAATGCAATTATCATAATAAAATTTTGAGGTTTTGAACGTCTACAAGAGGCAAGAGGTCAATCGATGAATGTCAATAAGTGGTAGAGGGAGATTGGTCCATGTGGTGGGTCCTCAAGCCACCATGTGGCTTATCACCATTCACTATGGTCAAATTTTACAATTTTATATATTGTAATTGAATTTCATGCCATTTTCTAACCAAAAACATCCCTTAATTTCCATGACATAACTAAATCCACCACATATTCCCACATTCCACCACATAAGTTCCATGTGAAATGCCCCACTCACCACATAGTTACCACATGAATCCAACATACCCAAGATTCATGCCATAACCGTGGGCATCCAAACATAGCCTAAGCCATGAAGACTAAAGTATGGATAAGGCTTAAAAAAGCCTTAAGAAAATTCAAAACCCACAAATGTGGGATTAATAACAATAACATTACCATGATAATTTTGAGAACCCACATATGTGGGATAATGGATTTAGCCAAATACAAAAAAATTTGGCATAAGAATCTAACCATTGCCATTCATGGTAAAAAGATAATACCTTAACTATTACACCTAGGAATCTGAGTAGTATATAAAAGACTCAAGGCTCATTTTATAATCAAGCATTCAAATGAAAAATCTAAGCAACATAACTAAAGATTAATAGGATTTTGTGGAGCTTGTGGAAGGTGCTCAGGTAAGAATTGAGAAAAAGTCCAAAAAGGGAATTATATTATTTTTTCCCAACAAAAAACTTTATAGTTTTTCATTTTTCATTTTGGAAATGTTTGTAAGTATTTTTTAAACATTTTTCCTAATTCATCGATTGATATTGGACCAAGAGACATAAGCCTTCATGCCGAACTCCATTATCAAATTATTGTTGAATGTTGTGAATTATTTGTCAAATTCATTAATGTAAGTCTTTTTTTTAATTATTTTATAAAATGATATTTTAAATCAAAATAAAATTATGCAATCGTAATATTTATTAAGTTTATAAATCACATCCTATCATTTCATTCCTATCTAGACCAAAGCCTATTTTTACTCATCTTACCCAATCTTATATTGATCTTGGTTCATTTGGTTCTTCCTACACCTTTTGTGAGAGTATTTTGATCAAGTTTCAACAATCAATACAATTTGTGCTTAAATGATAGTCTATGAAAGTAGTGTGACATTTTATCTATTAAGATATCTTTTATCCTATCAAGCTTGTTTATGTGAGCTTGATTATAATCACCTATGGGCAAATTTGTGTTTCAATAGTCTTGATACTAATTATAACTACCTATGTGAAAATTAGTATCATTGATCTATGCCATTGTATCCTAGTTATAACCACCTATGGACAAACTAGGGGAAACACTTATTTATCATGTATTGCTACATCACCTTACCATTACTATTTTCATTTGACTAGCCATTTGCTGGATTTGAGAACTTGTTGGGACCTAGTTAGTTTTTCCCAACCTTTTGTGTGGATGGAATTACTATGAATTGAGGTCATTTTAGGACTATGTGGGTCATGATTAATTCATGTTGAGGTCACCTTAGTCCCCCCTTTCCATATGCTCTCACCATTTTACAAGCAACCTAAGCCAAATTCTCTCACCATTTTGCGAATGAGTATCTTGTCATTCTCTAACGAGTTAAGATACCTCAAAAAACTGAAAACATTTATAACATTTAAAAATTCCAAAAATATGTGTCCTGTCTAAGCCTAGTTAGTTATCCTTGATCTACCTTATTGGGGCTCAATCATTGTTAGGATGCTTTATTTTTCTATTGTTTTTAGGCTTTCTATTTTTTTATTTTTTTTCAAGTTGTTTATTTATTTGTTTGTTTTTCTATTTGTTTATTCACTTGCCTATTTGTTTGCTTTTAGTATTGTTGCTTTGACTCAGTCTATATGTGTTCATTGGGTGATTACTTGGTCACATTATTCTTGAGTCCATCTATATTCATCTAGTAACATTGTCATCATGGTTTTTATCATTAGTGCATTATTTTTGAGTGTTTATTGGATTGAGAGTCAGTCCTTATGCATATTTTGGGATAGTCTTCATGGTGTTCCATGATGATGCCTACCATCACATGTTACAACAAAATTTAGCTTCAAGAAGGTCTACAATCAATGGAGCCATATAAGTTTCTCCTTGGTACCTTGGCAAATCCACCCCACCCACCTTGATCAATATCACTCATTTTACCATTCTAGTTGTATCATTACTAATAATAAATATCATCTCCTCATTGGTAGGTATAACTAAATCATTTCACATTGATCAATCTTATTCTTCTATTCATCTATTTCATTACTTTACACCCACTCATATTTTAATTTGTATTCCAAGTTATATCCTTGAGTTATGCTTGATAATCATCCATAATTAGGGCACTATCATCTTTATCCAATCCAAGTCATCTTAATGATTATAATTTCCTATGGGAAAATTATTATTTTTGACTTTTTCCTAATTATAACCACCTTTGGGCAAATAAGTAATCTTTTTAAATCAATGTATGCAAACATTTTCTTATTTGGATTAATCTCAACCATGGATTAATTCCACCTTTATTCTTATTTCTTTTTAAGGGACCATCCATAAACAAATGTGATGACCACTCCCTCGAGGGGGCATCATCATAGGCTTCCAAAAATCATTAGAGATTTGTTCTTTAATCATCATCTTCTTGTTGACATATAAGCCATCTCTCATTATTTGAGAAGACATTACTTTGCCTATGGTTTGCAATGCCTTCCCAAATAGGGATAAACTGTAGACACCTAAATCTGGCCACGAATAACCTCTAACCAGGCTTTTGACCAATTTTCTACCTAAAACACACAATTTGGCCTAAAAACACTAAAATGTGCTAAATGATGTGAAATTGACATATTCAAGTTCTGATTTTGACTAGGGTATCCATAAATGGGGAAATACAATTTATGGGCTAGCTAACTTTGATCAGATCACTTCGAGTCAAAATGCCAATTTTGCACCTAGGTACTTTGGATTATTCTTTCCTATCAAATCTCTTACACAAGACATGTGCCTTTTTTATTTACTATTGATAATATCCTAAATGGGATAATGGATCCAACATATATAACATCACCTTCCAATTCCAATCCAATTAAATTTTAGACCAATAACAAGGCATTATGATCAATTTGAGTAATTTGTACACAAAGTGCTTAAACATGCTTAAGAGATAATTAATTCAAGTTAGAGCCTAATCAAAAAATCCATGGAAACTTGTTGAACAATTTGTTTTGGAAATGAATATTGAATATCTTCATCATCAGGTGACCTCATTTCTTGGGAAGACATCCCTAGGCCATAAATACCATAACTATCAAGATTCACACCCTCTATGCCTCATCAATGCCTTTTATGATGCCCTCTATACCTCTTAATTACCCATTATTCCAATGTCATGATTAGGATAATTATAAACTTAATTCAAAAAATTGAATTAATCCTTAACAACACATCTAAATCCTAAGATGGATGGTTCAGGTTAATTCTGATTAATCTCAAAAATCTATAAATAGAGAGGCATTACCACACTATTTATAAGTTATATTTGTGTAAATTTATAATGCACAAATATCTTCAAGAAGCCATTGCAATTAGTGTTACCATGCCAAATTGTTTCCAAGCCAAGCCAAGCCACAATCCAAAGGTGTCAAGGAGAGATGGAGGTAGCCAAGCTTCTATTGCCAAGGACTTCATGAGCACAAGCTAAGAAAGTGACTACAAAAAGCATTTTGGAGCATCCAAAGAAGGTAAAAGAAGGTTTATTTTGAATTTTAGTTGTGTGTTTTATTCATGTTTGTTAACTAAGCTCTCCCTAGTGTATAGGCCTAGAGATGTTATGCTAGTTAGTGTGTTTCGTTCATTTTGAAACTAACACCATACTAACCATCGTCTCTTGAGTCAAATTCTTAGATCATAGGATTATCTCCATAAGAATAAAATGTGTAAAAACAAACACAATTTGGGCCACTTCTCTTGAATTGGGAATAAAATGACTTTAGAGGCACAAGTTTCACTAAAGATATAACATTGAAATTGTATTGCTTTCATGAAGAATAAGACTCTACCATGCCTAGTATGGGATTACAAGTCATAAAGGAAAATGTTTCTACCCATGAGGTTACCACTCTCATTGAGGAAGCTCCTAATTGTTCATTTAATGCTTGGTAAAAAGGGTTCTATAAATTTGGCACATGTGATCATATAGAAGAAGTAATTCCAACCATCTATTGTTTTTACAAGGAGGATGGTATTCAAGCTAATCTTAAAAAACCTCAAGAATATAATGATGCATATAAGCAATGTTTTGACCTCATTAAGGATTTTATGTCTCTCATCAATTCAATATCCCTAGTAAAAGAATATTAATTTGACATGCCTGACTTTTTGGAGCTAATATACAAATAAGAGGATCTATGGAAGAAATCTTTTGATTTTAGTGATGAAATTTAAGCTCTGATTAAGCTAGTAAAGATTGAGATCTAGAACAAAGATATTAAGGGAGATATAATAATAAGTGAGGATAAATTAAATTTACCCTAATTCATTATGGATAAGTATGAACAATTACAAAGAAGTTATATGGATTCACTTGATAAAAAAAGGAACTATGAGGTGGAGTTCATCGCTGAAGACATCCCCCTAAATGCTAGTAATTTATGTCACTAATCACAAGAATAATTCTTAGCCTACCCTTTCCAAACGTATGAATATATACTCATGGGAAGTTATAAATATCTTAGAGTTTTCTACTTTGACAAAGTTAGAGTATAATTTTGTTAGAGGTATAATTAATAAGGGGGGGGTTAATTTAGTGAGCCCAGATAATCTAAATTTAATTTCAAACTTTTAAAAACTCTTAATAAATTACCACAAGCATTCATGAATCATATCAATCATTCATAGTAATGAACAAGAGAGACAATACAAGATCAAGCACATAACACATGATATATGTGGGAAACCCTATTGGGGGATAAAACCTACTGGAACCTACAATTGGACTAATATCTTATAATAACATGAAGAATTTAGACCAGATGAAACTGATCAAGGAACTATCATCCCTTATTTTTAGTGAGACTAAAATCCCACAAGGACCTTCTACACCTGTCTAGCTAAGCTACCATAATAACTAAACCTTTAGCAAGTTTCACCTTACAAGGAGGTTATAACCCCCTAGATGTTGAGTAGACACAATAACACCTATGAATAGAACATCTCCTTAACACTTATTTCCTACTAATATGATGAAGAAATAATGTATATCAACACTCTTTAATTCTTTACATATAATGCATCTAAAGCCACCTTTTGGATCACTCTTCACTCTTAAACAACAAATCTATCACCACATCAACATGAACAAATAGTCATATACATAGACCTTAATATTATCTACTCAATAACCCATCCTATGGTCACACTTACTCTCTACCTCTCAACCATTTTCTCTAAGTCACATGCACAAGTCTCTCTGAAATCTCACAAGTCTAGAAACCATCATCTTTGGTTTCACTATTTATAGAGCATACATGATTATCAACACCTTGATTATCCAATATGCATGCCTTAACCCTTAACTATTATCTCACATCTAGACATATATTGAAAACAATCTTCATAGGTTTTCTATAGCATATATGGGTCACCATTAAGCAACAACCCCTTTCAATTAGGCCATACTAGCCCTTATAAATCTCATGGAGACCTATTCACAAGATTAGAAAAAAATAAATGGAGGACCACTTCCAAATTAATAGGTCCACTATAAATGACCCCTTAGTCATCTTTAAATGATCAAATTCATCTTTTTTTACCTTTGCATATGCTCAATCAACTCAAATATTGATCTAGTGCACTATAACATCATGAATAAATACACAGTCAACTTCTTAAACATTGTTAATAATTACGATAGATTGATCACACCTCCAAAATCCACATATATCATCCTCATGAAGTATACAACACTCCTTAATAGATAATTCATCATGAAACATAAAAACAACAATAAAATAAGTTCAAATACCCTTTTCAGGTTACTTGTAGAGAATACATAAAAATATAGTCAACATTGAACCTTCATAAATTTTATTATACATACTTTTAGATCTTTAAATATATATTTCTAGATGTGACCTGGAATATTCTACAAGTTTAATTTTTACATCATGAGAAAATTTTGTCTGTATCAAAAGTTATAACCAAAATATAGAGCACTGGTTTTTCCTTTGCAAAATTCAAATATTCAAATACCAATGGTCATAGTTAAACTTCAGTCACTAAAAACACATCTCATTCTCTCAATGATTATATTAATCACACATAATCAATATTATTTTAATTAACTCAACTTTTACCTTTCATTACTCATTGTTGACTCTTCATCTTGACTATTTAACTTAATGTGCTTTGTTGATCTCTTGTTCATAGCTCAATTTTTATTTGTGTTAAACATTGGACACCTTAAAATCATCTCACTCAATACACACCATTTATATCCATCTATACATACACCCACTCATTATTATATCATGGAATAATATCTATCTTTATCTCTACTTAATGTTAAACTTCAAACACTTGTCCTCATCTTGTTACATCTTAACACCTTAGAATGAACATTCTTTGTTGATCATTTGTAAGGAGTTTGATCTTTAATCAGTTTAAAAATCAAAAAATTTAACCCATTTGACTTAATTCACACTATAAATCTATATTTATGAACTCCCATGAACCATTATATCTCTATCTAGTCCTGATCTTTAGCATTATGTAAAAATGACTAAGTATGGAGACCATTGCTTAACTGCATGGAAAGCCAACTTTGGAACTCAATAACTTTGTTGCATTTAGATGCATGATCTAAAATTTTGACCATATGATATCCTCACATAGGATAATCAAAAAAAATATAAATCTACTCTTGAAACCTTCATATATGTGAGATATAATGACATTAATCTTCTCAGTTAGATTTTTGTACCATAGAGCCAACTATGTCAAAAACTGCTTGGAAGGCCAACATTGAACATGCATATCTTTTGTTGTGATTCATTGCATGACCTAAAAATTTTTAAAAACAAAGTAGGCATAAAATTTAACAAAACCATATGATCATTTTATCTTGAAACCTTCACATGTGTGAAATATAACACCATCAAAATGACTACTCATCTTTTCTTGTCACATTGCAAATTTGGCTAAGTATGGGAAAACACTATCAAACTACTTGAGAGCCCAAATTTTCACTTGAATCTATTATGTTTCACTTTATTTCATGAAATTAAATTTATTTTAATTAAAATATTCAAAAAAACTATCACAACCATATGACCAACTCCCCCTGACTCATCCACACGTGATAATGGTGACATCAGTAAACTGCCTACTCTAATTTTTTGCCACTAGACCCAAAATGTCTAGATGAAAAAAATGATAAAAAATATTAAATACATTCATGAAAACAATTATTCCAATCATCAGTAACCTATTTATTTACCCATTTCACATTCTCAATACTTTAGACTCATCCTTAATCATCTCTAAGTAGCCAAACTCTGAATATTAACCAAGCCTTCTTCAAACATACTAGGATAAGCACATTGTACACTTTGTCATTATCACTTAGACTAAAAATTTATTTCATTCACTCACTTGGACACCTCCATGACATCACCATGACATCATTGAAAACTCTCCAGCAATCTCCCTCTATTTCATATAGTAATATATAGCTCACCTTCCTTCTCTCTCTTCAAGCACTCCCAAAATAAGAACTATTTCCCCCTTTGACACAATTACAAAGTGGGAACCACTAATCCTAATGACCTAAAAATACTACCAATAGGATAATACCATATTATAAAGATATTAAAAACTCCCCCTTACCTTGAGCTTACCTCTTCTTGCCTTAACAACTTCCTCTTTTTCCATGCCAACACTCTCTTCAACCAAGCACTACAACCAATGAATAAAGAACAAAAAAAATAATGAAAAATGATGTAAATCACCTGTAAAAATTTTAGAGGGACTTTCAACTAATATTTTTGATCAATTTCACCTCTTTAGCATCTTCAAGTCTCCACACACCACGAAGAATCACCACACAGGCTTACAAGCCTTCTATTTCAAGCAACCATATGAACCATCAACAAGACTTAATGCCACTAAAAAAATAGGAAATATGATCCAAACCAACCTAATAAATTTCCTTAAAACACACATACCTTTCTCTTTTTGATAAATTAAACAAAAGACACTCTTCTTCACACTAGGCATTTCTAGTCTATTTGTATCCCTACCTAGAACTTGTAGAGCCCATAACTTCAAGTAGATACACATTCAAAACCTAAAACTTCATATCTAGATCAATCTCATATGTCCCCTCAATAACATAAAATTTCATTACTTATCTCATTATTTGTAACATACTTACTTCATAAGCCAACTTGCTAATTAGGCCTCCAAATTGACAAAAAACTTGAATAACTTGAGAACCACAAACCTTCAAACTAAAAAACCACCTAGAGCATGTAATAATAAGGTCAATAGACCTTTATATGCAAAATATCATCTTAAAAATCACAAATCTTCTTTTACTAGTTGGAAACCTTCAATCTAACCCTACAGACTCAGCATACATAATTATCAATATGTCAAAAGGAAAAAATCATACCATGACATCATTCTAACATCATAAAAGAACTTCTCCCATCTTATCACCACCTCCAAATGGATACATGCATATCTTACCTTCTATGACCTTCTGAATAACACCACAACAGCACTTGCTTCTCCACTAAAAGGAGTCTCTTAAGAAGCATAGACAGAGATGGCCACTGCATTATAATGTTAAAAAACAAAGTGAAGCTTGGAGTGGCCCACATCTCCTCAGTAACCACTAGAATCCTTTTATATATATAATACTCTTTGTTCTTATTCTTATTTTTCTTAGTTTGAACTATGAAAACTAGTTCCTTTTCTATATCACTCTCCTTATTTTCTAAGATAGAATTTATAATGCATGGAGCAACTATGGAATCTTGACATACATTTTCATTTGAAGAATCAAACTTATAGATAGTAACCTCATCAATAGGCACTAAAATTGATTTTTTGTACATGATACATGCTCATCAATGGTAATATGTTTACTTGGATCCATACACATCTCAGAACTAGCCTCAACTAGTAATTTAGTCTTCTTATTAAACTCAGTCTCTTCATTCACAATATGAGTAGACAATGAGAGCCCTTGACACTCTTTAAGTTTTGAAGCATTCTCCACCATATAAAATAGATTACTTTGACATACAGACTCATCATGAGTCACACTTACGACCTTTGGTTTCCATGAGTTAACTTGTCTTCTTCCTTGTATTCTGAGAGCCTGATTAAACTTATTTTGACTTAATGGGATTTTATTGTAGAACCTAACAATGTGGTTAATCTTATCACAGTTATATCAAACAATACTCCTTTATGGAAACATAGTTTATCTTACCTTTTTTGGATAGACACTTTCAATGTGTCTTATGTCATGACAAATGAAATAACCTTCTCTTTTTGAAGAAGACTCACCTTGTTTAACCTTATGTGGAGAATAGTTTGCAAAGTGTCCCACATCAAGATAGTTAAAGCACTTAAATTTGTTCACACCTTTTGACTGATGACCCCCATCATAATTATATGCAAACTCATTTATAATAGGTCTCTTACATTTTCTATCCCTATGACCAAATTTATTACATGTGTAACAATAACCATTGAATCTTGCATACCTCAAGGCATTAGTTTATTTGACCTAATTCATTTTAAAACTATTGACACCATCATTTTTTGATTAATTGGTGACCTTCAAGGGATAAACCACCTTAATCTCATTGACCTTCATGTCAACTTGAGAAACAACTTTGGACTCTTCATCAAAACCCAATCTAGATCTATCACTAACAAAATTTTGACTATTGATGAGATTATCCAAATCATAAGAACTCTTATCAAACATGAAAAATTATTTCACCTTGTTAGGATCTAGAATAATAAATAGCTCTGATACCACTTTGTCAGGATTAGGAGCACAATTGATTACCTTTGTATAAGCAACTAAACATGAAATTTAACTAGAAGTAATAAGTAACTAGAAATTAGAAACAACACAGAATATGAGAGACAATACCCAATTGTATTAATACTCTTCTAGAAGGAATTACAATAAAGACATCACACTCTTCTTCCCACACCTCTAGGGCTCCCATACCTCTAGGGCATACAATAATCTCCTTCAAGATTTCTCTCTCTCAACTACGGTCACAAAAAACAACTCAAACACAGAGTTGTTGTTCACCTCCACCAGTCAGTAACAATATTGTCAATCCACCAATCAGTAACAATACTACTAGTCCACCAAGTACTCAACGTACTCCAAGTCTGAGTAAACCATGTACTCCAAGTAGATCTCACCTAATCTTGCTACCTGTTGTGTTGCTGATCTCCTTGATCTTGCTGCCACCTATAAATCAACCTAGTTTTACACACCTATAAACCTAGATCTCACACACACACACACGCACTTGTAGATCAACTGACCTTACTTACCATGTAGATCTCACTTGATCTTGTTATACCATAGATCAACCTAGCCTTTCACACCTACTGACCTAGATCTTACACAACAACACATCTTTGGATCTTCTACCAGATCTTGCTCTCTCACAGATCTACCTAATCATACACACTTGGCACTGTGACACTATGAGGAGCTAACCTTGTTCTCTTCCCTTTGAAGGAGCAAACCTTGCTCTCTCTATCTAGCACACTTTACAATACAACCCATGGGTCTCTTAAATAGATCCCATACAAACAATAATTAGACATCTAATTATAATAATTAGAACTATAGATCTAAGACTAAAATTAGTCTTTACCATGCAAACTAACTATTCATCTAAAATTAGACCAGTTCTGGAGATGCATGTAAATGCATGCACACACAAGCTATCAATGTTAGTGCCTATCTGACTGATGTCGGCCGACCCATAATTGACGTCAGTTGTTGTAAACACTAAAGATGACCGACATCAATTGATTAGATTGACGTTGGTTGCCTACAACTTAGCAACCTCCTCCAATTAGCATCTTGGTGAAGCTTTTAGCTCCACAACCTAACACACCTTACTTATAGACTTCTCTAAATCATTTTTCAAATACTCATTTTTAGAAACATACCTTGAACATTCATCTTCTTTAGCTTTTAGGCTTGTAGATAGGATTTCTAATTGACAACTAAGATTATTGACTATATCTTCATGCTCCTTGATGTCTTCATTCATTCTTGCCTCGTACACATTGAATTTCTCCTCATAGTATTTGATTTAAGAATTCATCTTCTTGATAATCTTATTCTCAATCTTTAGTTCTTCAAGATTATTTGTCAATGTAGTCTCATAGTCTAACTCATCTTCATCATCATCTAAATCACTCCAAGTAGACTCCTTATGGTGTGAGAAAATTCCTCCCTCAACCATTAAAAGAGATTCATCTTCAATAGGACCATCATCTTCATGATCATACTCTGAGTCACTATCTTCACTCTCATCTAATGAGCTATAATCTTTATTACTGTAGAGACTCTTCTTGTTCTTGAAGGACTTTTTCTTATTGTTATACTTTGTAAATCCTTTCTTCCTATACGTATTCTTATCTTCATCTTGGTCTTCACCACGTTCTTCATCATAATGCTTATGAGGTCACTTTATATAAAAATGTCCTATTTCTCCACAATTGAATAATTTAAAGGGTAGTTTACCCTTATACTTGCTTGATCATGTTTTTCATTTCTTTGTAAATAAATCAATAAGTTCATCCACATACATATCAAAAATGTCATACTCAAGTTTCTTACCTTAGAACTTCTTTTTAGGATTCATCTTTGTCTTGAATGATGCTTACTTATTTGGTGTTATATCATCATTTACTCTCATCTCATATGTAGTAAGAATACCATGTGATTCATCCATATTCAACTGAGTAAGATCATGACTTTCATCTATAGTAGACACTTTTAGATCAAACTTGAGGGATAGAGACCTTAATACCTTTTAAACTATAGTATCCTCTTCAATTTTCTCTCCAAGACATATGATGATGCTCATAATATCATCAACTCTTTGTAGAAAGGATGCCAAAAAATATTCTTTCTTCATCTTGAGACTCTCAAATTATCTCCAGTGAGTCTATAACTTTGCCAACTTAACCTTTGAATCTCCTTCATAGATTACCTTCAATTTATCCCACATTTCTTTGGTAAATGTATAATGTATTACTTTGGTGTATTCATTCTCTAAAATATCACAAGTGATAGCATTCATTTCCTTAGAATTTTTCTCAAATAACTTCTTATCTACAACATGGGATAGAGGAATAGTAGGTGCAAAATAACCATCCATAATAGATTTCCAAATGTCAAACCCTAGGGACATGATGTAGATCCTCATCCTTACACTCCTAAAATCATAATTAGATCCATTGAACATCAGTACTTGATTAGTATAGAAACCTCCTTGATTAATACCCATATTGTACCTTGGATCACCTTCAAGCTATCAATCCTTTACCAAATGACCTATTCTAATACCAATTATTAGAGGTACAATCATTGAGTGGGGGGTGAATAAATGAGCCTAGATAATCTAACTTAAATTTAAAACCTTTCAAAACTCTTAATAAATTACCTCAAGCATTCATGAATCATACAAATCATTCATAGCAATGAACAAGAGAGACAATTCAAGATCAAGCATATAACACATGATGTATGTGGGAAACTCTCTTGGGGAGAAAGCCCATTAGAACCTAAAATTAGAATACAATATTATAATAATAAGAACCAATTTATACCATATTTAACTAATCAAGGAATTACCATCCCTTATTTTAGTGAGACTACAATCCCACAAGGAGCTTCTACACCTATTTATCTAAGTTGCCACAACAACTAGACCTTTAACAAGTTTCATCTTATAAGGAGGCTATAACCCCCTAGATGTTGAGTGTCCAAAAAAAAACATATGAATATAGAATATCCTGAACACTTATTTCCTACCAATATAATGTATAAATAATATATATCAACACTCTTCAACTCTACATGCATAATGCATCTAAAGCCACCTTTTGGATCACTCCTCATTCTTCAAAAATAACTCTATCACCACATCAAAAACATGAATAAATGGTCATAAACATATAAATAAATATTATTTACTCAATAACCCATCCTATAGGCACACTTAATATCCTTCTCCTCTCAACCATTCACTCTAAGCCACATGCACAAGTCTCTCTCAAATATCATAAGTCTAGAAACCATCATCTTTGGTTTCACTAT